>JACGTP010000047.1:369355-490818 GCA_023678845.1 Mischocyttarus mexicanus | reverse complement strand
GGTTGAAGGGTCTAGGCAGAGAACGCAAAGACTACGACAACGTGCTATAAACGTCGCGAAATATTAAAAAAACGAGTTTTACGAACGTTCGCAAAACCAGCAACGAAATATGGGGAGGAAATATTTACATCTTGAAAAATTGCAGGACGCTTACCAAACAACAACGACGACAAAAACGTCAACGTTGTAGAACGAGTGCAACATGTTTAGTAACGAACATAAAATTATAATAAAATGATCACCGGTAATGTATTATTTCACTGTTAAAAGTTTTCTACTTTAATAATCATATTTTTCTTTTAATCAAATCCCTCTTAGTGGGGGAGAAGAAAGAAAGCATTTCCGTCGTTCTTTCTTTCTTTTCATTTCTCGTATGAGCCTATGAATTAACCTATAGAAAATAGTAGAAAAAAGAAAAAAGTAAAAAAAAGGAATCAAGAGTAGTTGAAGATAAAGATCGAAGAGTTAAAAGCTAGCAACGTTTGGAATTCGTAAAGAAAGTCGTTGAACGACGTTGGTATTGCGTTTAAAGGAACGAAGAACGCAAAGTTCAAGAACGATAAAGCTAATGCAACCGACTTGTACTAGAGTGGATAAAAATGTTGGAGCAATAGATAATAATTATTACGCGGTAACGAAGAAAACGGAAGCTCGCGTGCATTCGAGGAAAAGTGGATAAGGGTGGTAGTGGTGGTGGTCACCTTTCCCATCCCCCTTTTTCTCCTACTTACTAACACCACTTTTCCTCTACTACTACCCCCGCGTGTTAGCACGAGATGTGCATGCATTGCCCGCTTGGCAATGAGTCGTGATAATTTTTATTTCCGTCCCTCTTTACCACCCTGACCTATCCACCCACCCCGCTCTCTTTTTCGAGTGCATTAGCAATCGCATTAGCGAGCGCATTAGCCGACCTGACCACTATCGTTTATCCTGAAAACGAAGTGAAAGGGATCTTCGATCTGCGACAAATCTTTTCTTATTCATAACGTTAACATAAACGTGCAAAAGTACCCAGTAATGAAAGAACAAAAATTCATAAGTCGGTTCTTTCGCGAAGAAGAAATTGTCGTCTCAACCCTCTCTCAGTTTATTTCTCTCTCTCTCTCTTTCTCTCCCTTTTTCACTCTTGACGATGGTCGTTCCGCACAAGTGAGTATTACACGAGTGATATAACGCGCGAGAAATCGGCTTAAAGGAGCTCGAATTATTTATAGATCAGATGTAGATCTGTATATTTATAATGCACGAGCGTGACAGGTAATCAGCCACGTAAGGGACGTCATAAAACGTCCAGATAATAATGGAAAATGTATGCGTTATACACCTGCACTAGGCTTATATGCACCAACTGCACGAGCCTTTCATTTTCTCTCTCTCTCTCTCTCTCTCTTTACTTAAGTGTTTCGTACCAGCAAAAATGTATGAATTTTCTTTGAAAGAAGAGCTTTAATGGGTGCCACTGAGCTAACTGGCTTAGATACTTGCTGACTTTCCCTTCGTACTCTTTTAACATTGGTTAACAAACAAACAAAATAACCAAAAAACTAAAATACAAAAATAAATAAAATATAAATCTTATCTCTGAATACCTCTCTTGTGTGTGCATTAATGAAACTATAATCTCTAACTGCTACCGAGTTTCTCCGGTTTGTAATTAGACTCAGAACTTCCTTCAGATATTGCGTCGTGCGAGTTTATTCGACTTTTATCGATCGTACCTTTGAGCTAACTTCCAACCTCGAGACGGTAAGTAAAGTGAATCTGCTATCGTTGAAAGCCTCCAAGAAGAAGATATTCTAGATCGAAAGTAAGTTAAAGGATCATTAAATTTCGATCACTTAAAGACGATTTTCTTTCTAACGTTCATCTTAATAGTACTTTAATGTTACTATACTCGGTATATGCGAAATTTACTCGTTAATACTGCCGTTTTCTATCAAGCGTATCTAATTAATTATCGAATTTCGTTAATACCTTACCACCGAGGATAGTAACGATTATATTAAAATTATCGATCGTTTAAACGCGATGTGTATAATACGATCCTTAAGTTCTCATGCACGATCAACAATATCGTTAAAATGTTATAACCCAAACCTTACGATAATCTAACGTTTTATCCCGAAATGATTAATCTTAAAGTAGCAGGGAAAAATCAATTATTCTAAAGGGTAATATACGGTTGTTAAAAAGAAAAATATTTCAAACTTTTCCTTCTTATATTCTTCGATCTTTTGTTACACGACTTGATCGAAACTAATATCGATATTACCGAATAGCGATCTCTTTCGTAAACGTAACGTACGACCTTCTTAAGGACTATAGCCACGTTTATCGAGCAACTCTTATCCTGGAAAGTACTTGTTGGAAGAGAAAAAAGAAAGATGTAAGATAGAAAATATAGAGATCTACCAATGATGTTGCCTTTTTCTCGTAAAATGAATAAAGCTCGACGTCACACACACACACACACACATACACACTCTCTCTCTTTCAATAGGGTAAGCTTGAAAACGTAAGGAAAAAAGAAGACAGAGAAGAGAGGACAGGGAGAGTTTTTGGTAGAAAGAAAAGAAAATAGGAAAAGAAAGAAATGAACGAACGACAAAAAAATGTAAAACCGGGATAGTGGAAAATCGGTAGGGGGTTCACGGTTGAAATAGAGTAAAATTACAGGAAGAAGTTATGCACCAGTGAAATACATAGCAACGTAATGGAAATACTTTGTGCCGCTTCGTGTCGCGAACGATACCAAAGGTATGCAACAACGGTACAGGAAAAACGAAGTGGAACTAGTTTACTTTTTCTTTCATTTATTCTTCTTTTCCTCCTTCACCTTGTATTATTTTTCTTCTCCTTTTTGCTGTTTTTTCTTCTCTCTTGTCATGCCTCATCGTGCCAGAAAAAGAAATAGAGAAAGAGTGAGAGTGAGAAAAAGGGGGAAACCACGAAACCATGGATAAAGGTGGTTATGGGTTTCGAATTCTTTCCTCTTGGTTACGATATTCAAACCAATTCTTTTCTTCCATTGTTCTCCATTATTTCCATTCGATAACCAGCTACCTACCTACCAGCAAAAACAGCAGCAGTAGTAGTAGTAGTAGTAGTAGTAGATATATAGCAAATAACGTAAGTAATCTATTTTCCTTTTCTTTAGAAACTTATTTTTTGTAAAACCATTATTAACGAAAGAAAATATTATGTATTTTTAAAATAAAAAGAAAAATTTATAACCACGCGCATATATCCTTAAAAAATGACGGCAACGCAAGTCTAGACTTAGTTGGCTAACTTTTCGTTATACGCTCCTGCAGCAAGGATTACCCTGTCGTGCGAGTTATTACATAGGGTTTATCCTTCAAGATCTACGTTTCTTTATTTTCGTGTTGGTAAGTGGATAAGTACATGGAATTTTTGGTAAACGCGTCGGAAGAAAGATAGAAGACCATTCTTCTTTGGAATAATATTTTTTTCTTTATATTTTCTTTAAGAAATCGTATTTTTACGATTGGTTCACATCTCATCTTGATAATATATTTTCTATTATCTCTGAATTATAATAGAGAGTTAATAGATAAAGATAAAACATTGAAGTATTTTTTATTACTGAAACTTAAACGGATAACCGGTACTTGCTCGAGTAATAAGTGAAAGAAGAAGAAAAAAGAAGTTCCGCCGTGAGATTCCAAAGTTTTCGGTATAATGTAGCATAAAAAAAAAGAAAAAGTAGAATTTATGATAATGTCAAGCATAAAAGCAGCTCGGTGTAACTAAGAAACGAAGTGGAAAAGGCTTTCCTAACTCGATGGGTAGGACATTCTAAGATCCAACTGCAACTGGACGACAATGACGACTACAACCAACCACTAAAAAGTACGAGAATCGCGATAAAGTTAAAAAACTAAACTACGAAACTCCGTTAGGAGAAATTCTATTACTCTAGCGTAAATTTTCTTTTAACAAAAAATTCTCTTCTCAAACTGGTAATAATAAAAGAACAAAAAAGTAGGGTATCCCTTAAAAGAGTGAAAAAATAAATGCTTGGTATTTTCTTAATTGTTAACAGACACCCGGGTGAGATGGCATACTTTTTTGGCCAAGTTACCAATTAGAGTACCGCCGAAATAAGGGAATAAATAGAAGATAAAAAGGCAAACTCGTAATTTGCTTGTTTATTTTTGTTCAACGTTTAAGTATATACGTGCGTTAAATTCTAAATAATGCTTTACATTTTCTTACCATCGGTAAGGCACGCGCCGTCTGCCCGTCCGTCTATTTGCCGACTTTATACAACTCTTAAATACATATACATACATGTATATACCTATACTTCATATATGTATACATGCGAAAAGAAGATTGGTTAAAGCAAACTTACCGAGATGCACGTATGCACAAGGTAGTGTAGCCCTCATGATTGTCGAAGACGGAATGGAATGTGGAACGAGGGACGAAAGAAAGAGAGAGAGAGAGAGGGAGAAAGTAGACTTGTTTGGACATAGGAAACTTGTTTCTCGTTGATGCACGAACGTGCAGACCTTCTCCAGACAGTTTTTACGAGGCTCGCATGCGGACGCAAGTACTCTTCTCTTCTTTCTCTCTCTCTCTCTTTCTCTTTCTCTCTATCACTCTCTGATGCTCTTTCGTATCTTTTTCTTCATTACTCTCCATCGTTCGAAACGTCGAAGAACGGATCTCCTGAATTCCAGAAGAGGAAGAAGAAGAAGAATAAGA
The DNA here is from genome assembly GCA_023678845.1 of Mischocyttarus mexicanus. Taxonomy (NCBI): domain Eukaryota; kingdom Metazoa; phylum Arthropoda; class Insecta; order Hymenoptera; family Vespidae; genus Mischocyttarus; species Mischocyttarus mexicanus. Next base: position 486,081 of record JACGTP010000047.1, on the reverse strand, counting down.
GCCCAACGTTAGCTGCGTGCCGACGATCGTTTTCGCAACTGACACTTTTGGTAAGGGGACGACTGCTTTACGCGCTTAAGAGTATCTTAACTTTAAAAACCAGTTGCGGGACTTGTAACCGATGGATAAAAATGATTCCGATGCCCTTTTGCTTTTTGAACATTGAGAAGATTCTTTCTCGGGTTTGACTTTCATCTTCGTGTTTTTATTCGCGATTTCGAGCTCGCGTTGCGTTAACGAAGACGGTAAAAGAAATACGCGTTTGGATGGTCTACCAACGAAATCATTCGATTGCTATCAAAGGGAATTGAAAGATCAACGAACAACGTTGACGATAGTAAAAAAAAGTTTGATAAAAATGTCGCTTTGATCGAACGAATACTTTCTCTTTCTCTCTGTCGATCAATCGATCACGTAATTCGTCAAAAGAACGTTAGCAAGTCAAGGTTGCAAAATGCGGTTTAAAAATATTTGTATTTATTAAAAATTGCAAATATATTTCTTTAAAGATTTAAAAGATCCTCGATACGAGGGACGTTTACTCTTCCAGGAAACGATTCAATCGGTGGATACTATAGTTCTTTACAGGCGTTATACGATCATTTTAAATATATGTAATTTGCGAGTGCGTGGTCATGTGAGTTAGAACGTGCCGCACGAGACTCTCGATTTTGATCTGATAAAAGCGAGATCGGTCTGATGTAGGGTGGAAAGGAAAAGAAAGAGAAAATAGTTGTTATAGGAAATCGCGACGGGGTGTTTTTTTTTGTTCGAGAAAGAGAGAAAGAAAGAAAGAAAAAAGATAAAAAAACAAGAGAGAAAGAGAGAGAGAGAGAGAAGAAAAAAGTTCGTGGCAGCGACGAGCGGCGCCGTGGGATCTCCGAAGCCATGGGAGAAAAAATGACGGGGTTGAGCTCGATGCGTAAATGCCTCCGAGTCACGCGAACCTCTGCCTTTTTCTCTTTCTTTCTCTTTCTCTTTCTCCCTTTTTTTTATTTTCTTTTTTTACCTACGCAATTCGTCGAATGTAGGTACGTACTTGTTCAAATTTCTAGGGGAGGAGAAAGCCACGGCCGACGATAGTCTAGCTGGTTGGTTGGTTGGTTTGTTGGTTGGTTGGTTGGTTGGTTGGTTGGTTGGTTGGTTGGTTGGTGGAGGGTCTTGCACCGTTTAGTTCCAACGAGTATTCGCAAAAACGAGTTGTTTCTGCTGCCAACATTGCGGCAACGACCCCAACCGAGTATTCGATCTTTTGCAATCGGTCACGAAACGACCCTTTGCTGTCCGCCTTATGCATTGTAAAAAATTCATTTTTTAGATCACGGATTCTCGTAATACATATTATTACGCACGAAATCGTTTCTTGGAATGTAATGATTCGTCTCTTTGTTGTTTTACACATTCGAGAGTAAAGATATAAATAATACGTATGCGTGTGTATGTAAAAAATAAGTATAGATTAATATACTTCTACATAATGATATTTTAATTACATTAATAAAATTCTTTAGAAATAAAAAACTCTATAGTATTTTATATTAAACTGTAACCAACTTTACGAAAGTGTTTACGTTGCAACGGTTCACGAGTAACTGACGTTTTGTTTGTTATTCATAGTTCAAATATATCCTGGGTTAAATCCTTAGGGAAGTTTTCGACGATCGAAATAAACATATATGTGTCGAAAGAGAATATCATTCGAGGAGCTAATTGGAATTTATAAATACGATCGTATTTTAAAAACATTCTCTCTGTTTCACTATAACGATAACCGTTCAATTTACAAGGTCACCGAAAAAAAAAACATAAAGAGTGCATACATTTAGTGAATGCTTGGAAAAAAAAGCAACGAGAAAAACAAGACCGTTTATGGGAGAATTTTCCAGCTACAATGAGTATGAGTACGTATGGGAACGTTGAACAAATTTTCCTTCCTCCGGGTGAACTAAAATCCCTACGGTACGCGTGCATGAATTTTTGACTCAGGTTCATTACGTAAACAGACGCGTTTTAGCGGTATTGGTGGTCAGGGTCAAGAGACTGAAGCGGTATCATTAATAAGTCACCGATCATAATGTACACGGGCTAAGTGGGTCATTAAACATGCTAGTCTGCTTTACTGAATAAAAAAGAACGAATGGGAATGGTATTTTTTGTATCTGCCAAGTGGATTAATTGGAATGGTGAATTAGGTCGATTATCTCGAGAATTCAAGAGAGAAAGAGAAAGAGAGAGAGAGAGAGAGAGAGTCCATGATTCGAGTTTTCGTTAGGGAGGATCAGCAAAGAAAAAAGGATAAGAGAAAAGAAATGATGTTTCTCTGTATTCGATCCAAGTGGACCAAGTTCGATGCACGAACGAAAGAACGAAGTAAAAAAAAAGAAGAAAAAGGGAGAGACTAAAAGAAAGAGAGAGAAAAAGAGAGAAAAAGAGAGAAAGGGAAGAAAGCGAAGGAGGAGTTTGTAAGCGAAACAGGATGAAGACGAGTGGACAAAGGGGTCTTTTAGGCAAATGAAGAACGAGGGAACGATACGGAAAGGGAGGCCCGCGGCGAAAGAGAAATGGGATAGATGATCGTAAGAGGAAAGAGGTAAGAGAGAGAAAAGAAGAGAGTACGACTGGATGCTCGCCTTGGCTCGTAAATAAAACGTGCAAGCATATACCCACGCCATTTTACTTTACCCCCCGACCCTCACTCATCGTTCTCGTATCTCACTAAAGTAATCGGTCCATCGAAAATAATAAATCCATCGTAAGCGTGAAGATACGAGTGCCTTAATACAAGAGTAGAAGAAGGAACTATAAAATTGTTTCTTTCTTCAGACCTCCGATGTAAATTAATGTTTATGTATATAGAGTGTATGTGTATATATCCGTGAAGTATCGTAGAATAAATAAATATATATATAACAGAAATTTTTCAATGTAACTTTTATGATTTCTTTTTTAATCCTAAATATCTTCTTATAATACAAATGTACATTTAAACTTTCTCTCATAAGGAAAGAGAAAGAAAGAGAGAGATAGAGACTAATATCAACGATCATAAATCTCAACTAATATGTACCATGTGTCGAGTTACAAGAGCCGTATCTCTAATACCCTAATCTCTACGCCACTGGCCGAACGAGTCCGATTCAATTCGTTAGCATGAACGCGGTTGGAAGATCGATATCGTTATACGAGTCCCGCGAGTATCCATTAAGAACTTTCGATACGGACGTATCATTTATATCTAACACACGAGGAAAATGAACGTTGGCTCCCACACAAAGAGAAATAGGGAAAGAGTGAGTAAGTGAATGAATGAATGAGTGAAAGAGAGAGAGAGAGAGAGAGAGAAAGAGAATTAGAAGTAGGGTAGAGAGGAGGATACTAGTTCATACGAAAAGTAACGTGCACACGTTAATAAATTCACGGTGAGTGGCCGGTTCGGTAGAAGCGTAGGTGTATTAGGAACATACAGAGGGAGGCATTATTGCGGCTACGTCAGAGACGTAACACGGTAGATATAGTATACCGTAGACACCGCGAAAGCGTACAGTGGTTTCAACTGGTGATGGATGGAGCCCGCGGCCTCGAGTGCCATTAACACCCCGGCCCTTGCTCCGCGAACGTTACGATGAAACGCGTGGAAGAAAAGGGCCCATTGCTACCGCTTCTGCTGTTGCTGCTGCTATTGCTGCTGGTGGTGTTGTTGTTCTTGCCCTATCCTGAATCGCCGTCCAAAGATTCCAGCGTGGAAAATCAGGACGGCACCTTTGTTCTCTATCTCTCTCACCCTCATTATCCCGCACGCTCATTTTAAGCGAGAAACCACCGATCGGTTTCAAACTCCACACAACAATAAGGTCGCCGCTTATAACCGACCATTAGGTAACCACTTGGAGAGCAAAACCGATCGATGAGCCACAGAATGCTTAGTAATTTCTCGAGACAATGCTTGAGCGTATCTTATAACGTGTTTATCCTATAGTTAAAGCCGTAATTTTCTAATAAATATAGATATAATCAGACCAGTATCTAACAATAAGTCTTTTTTAAACGAGATTACATTTTTTTTTACTTCTATTCTTTTATTCTTTTAACCTGGAATTAAACGATCCAAAAAAATGATCATATTTATTCGTATTATCTAAAACTTAATTTATACTTTTCTTCGTTGTTAACGTCTTTGTAATCATCAAAGATTCGGATAGTTCAAACGTATATTTCGTATTTACATCCTATCCGCGAAAATCGTAAACGGTGATCGGACGCGACGTGGCAAGCCAAATTGGTAGAGCGAATCGGAAAATTCGACGTGACGTGGGGAGATCGGTGATTAAACATCGTTAAAGCACGTCAAAGTCGGAAGCGCATCAACGACGGTAATCGTGTTAACTCAGTTCCATTTTGTACGTGTTCTCGTATCTATTGACACAGAGTTTGCGGATGTTCGGTACCTGGATGGCAAAGGGGAACTACGAATTAACACGATTATCTATCGCGAATCGTCAACATAATTCTTTACGATATTTTTATTTTTTTTATGTAAAAGTATATTCTTTCGGATGAACGAACTATGATTCAGGTAGATAGTATCTCCTAATGTGTGTTTCTATAATAGAAATAAGTTTCGCACACATGCACAACGTTGTCGCTATGATAATATTTACCATCGGAGAAACTTCATTCTAATATTCTTGTAAAGGATAAATTATAATAAGTTAAATTCTATTTCCCCGTTTTTCTCTTACTTTATCTCTAATAATTTCTTAACATAACGATCGATAAATATTCACATTTCTTATCCCATTTACGGCGAGCATCTTCAAAACTAACCGTCTCGTTATTTTAACCGAAAGGCGAACATTCATTTTTAGAAATATGCCGAGTTAACGAGCGAAAAGAAAGACGTAAAGGCAAAAGACTCACTTCATCTTACTTTTTTTTTTCTTCGTTTCTGCTTAACTCTTACTTTTCTTCTACAACAGGATACCTACATAATTTTCTTTGCCATGGTCTTTCAAGCTCGTTCGACGTCATTGATACGCGAAACTACGAGGCAGACGCCAATGTTCTTCTTTCCTCGAGTATCTCTTCTTTCTTTCTCTCTCTTTCTCCATGTTTCTTTAACTCTTCTCGGTTGGCTCGAAGCCCGAAGCGTGGATTTCGTTTATACGAGAGTGCGAAGCCCACGTTGATTGGCTTCCAGATCGGCCAATTATCTCAGAAAGAACGATAAATAATCGCCGGTTGATACCAACGCGGGTCTATATTTCGGCTTGGTCCAGCAAACGAACACGCACGTGTTCACGTACATACAAACACATAGATACTAATGGGCGATCGTTTTCGCTTGAAAGACTTCCGAGAGTCGCCTATCCTTTATCCTCCACCTCCGCGGGCTCTATTTTCGGGAAGGAGTAGCTCGAACGAACACGCACGGAACATCGTGTGACCATTTGTAACCGACTCGTTGGAAAATAAGAGGAACCACCTATCTTCGTAAAAGAGAGAGAGAGAGAGGAAGAAAAAGAGAAAGAAAAAGAAAAAGAGAGAAACGCTTAACGCAGCAGGTTTATATTTCGATGGTAATGAGCCTCCATTAAGGCCCATATTGTGACAGGTCTCAAGACAGGCGCCGAGCCTTCGACCATTTACAATACTCCAAAGTAAAGAGAGATACAGGAAATAAGAGAGATGGAAAGAGGGAGAGAGAGAGAGAAAAGGGTGGATTCTCGGTGGTTTCTACCTGCTGTGATTTCGGTAGAGTCGGTGCACGGCTGCCACGTCGAAATCTGACGCAGCCACGTGTTTGGATGCTTCGCAACACCGTTGTTGGTACTGACGGCTTAATTAAGTCCGAGAGAGATACGTCGAAGACTCTACTGAGACAGAAATACCTCTCTCTCTCTCTCTCTCTTTCTCTCTGTCTCTCTGTGTAACCTCAGATTTAACGACCGTTATTTCCCCTTCTCTCTCTCTCTCTCTCTCTCTCTCTCTGTCTCTCTCATTCTTTTATATACACCCCCGGTAGCTCTCAGGGTAGTTTCGAAGGTTTCGCTCTCTTGCCTTTCAACTGACACCACCATAGTAAAGTAACGCGAGATATTTAGCCCGAAACTACGAGAATATAGGCCACAGAAAAGGGGACTCCAAATATTTATAGACTCCTTTGCTCGTGTTCAACGATTTATGAGGCCAAGGCCTAGCATGGTGTCTTGGTATGGGGGAAAAGAAAAAAAAAAGAAAAGAAAGGCGGAAGCTGCCAGCACCTTCGAAGAGTTAGTCCCTTTTAAATACACCACAGGAGGGAGGCTAGGACTGACAATATACTTTGCCACGTGTATGATGTGGTCCAGATGAGATACGATCTACAAGATTAAACGTTCTCTTTCTCTTTCGGACGGTTTTAAATTGAACACGTATTATTAAATGAATACATTCTCAATATATTACGCGCTAAGACTTATATGCGAAGTTCGTAATTAAAGAAAAAAATAATAGAAGTAAGTACTGTATGAATCGAAATGAAAAAAGTTTTGTTACAAATTGAATTACGTAGAGGTAACCATCTCAGTGATCACGCTAGTAGTACCAGACATAAAGCTAACCATCCTAACTCCTGCTGTATTTACGTGTCCAAGGCTAAAGGAGCACATCTAGACGAGGGATTTTATAAAATCGTCGTCGTGACCAGTCCTGTCGCGAAACTCTGCTGGGAGCAAGAAGTTCGTCCATTACACGAGCGACCTGCTAGAAATTTTAATCAAACTTTCAAATGAGGTTTTGTGAAGCAGCGGCCATCACCCACCCTTTCCTACCACCACCGCCAGCATCACCTCTCTTCCACCATTCTCCTTTTTCCTCTTCCTCTTACCTCCTTTTACCCTTTTTCTCTCCATTCTACATGATCCACCGTCGAAAACGTGTTACATGCTTACTTGACGCAACCACCCGAGTCGTTTAACCATTATCTGCCATATTTTTCATACTCGGCAGTGAACAACATCGTGCTTCACACTAGCCAATGTTTGTAAAGTCGTTCAAACAACGGTCTACCGTTGAAAGTTCTTTTATTAAACAAGACACTTCCGATGAACATANAAGTAGGCTCGGCACGAAGAGAAAAATTACGTATCTTTGCGAACAATGCGTTCCCGCATGCTAACCGATGCGAAATCATCGTCGCTTACAACGAAGCCTTTTTACCGAATCGATTAACGTCACCGCAAGATATGCCGCCCCTCTTTCAACTTTTCAATCGTAGTCTCTGTAATGGTCCCATATATCATCGTGTTGCATACTCTCACTCTCTCTCTTTCTCATCATTTATTTGTCTGTCCTTGTAGTTCTCAGTAAAGTCAACGAAACAACGTTAAAAGCATTGCCGAACCAGATATCAATTTAAAATGATTTTTTCGCTTCGCCGAGTATACATATTGTTTCATCCTTTTTTTCTTTTTTCCTTATACCCTTTCGTTATTGTTTCTATCAAGGATGTGAATAAAAAAGAGATCAAGAAAAACGAAAAGTTGTAATATTTGTTTAAAGTAATTGTTTATAAAAAAAAAGAGAGAGAGAAAAGAGAAATATGGGTTGAGGAAAATGCAAAAGACAAATAGTCGACAAAGTATTTTCAGTTGGTGAAACTCTGCTTTGCTCTCAGCTTGTTTATCAACTTTTCTACCAAATCGATTTACGTCACGTAAGAGATCTTGACCACTATTATATCCAACATCCACAAATCAACTTCCTCCCCTCCAAACCCCTCTTCTTCTCGGTCACGTGCTCAAAAAGGTTATAGATATTTTTTATAAACTTTCTCTCACTCCGCTCTAGTACATTTAAATTGGATTCGTCCATTTTAATCATCGTTGGCAGTACCTGTGCATATGTCCGTGTATGTGTGTATGTGTGTATTGCACATTTAACAAAGTCGATTTTGTAAAACGTGGACCACTTAAATGAGCCTCGTTTATTTTAATGACGCTAGGAAATTTACGAACGTATTTTATACACGACTTCGAACACCACTTCTCTTTCTCTCTCTCTCTCCTTCCCTCTCTCATTCCCTTCTTTCATCATCCTATTCTCATTTCAACCAATCCCAAAAAATAAAAATACCAATTTTACGGGTTTTTATCTTAATTGTCGGGAGAACGAAAGAGATCGCGATAATCGTAGCACAGGCCACGAACGATACATTTAATTGTGATACCTCGTTCGAGTAATTACTTCTCAGAGAATAATGGAATGGTACCAGACTAAAAGGATTGCTTCTGAATCAAAGAGATGTTTTTCCTGTATAAAGGATTATTTCATAGTTATGTAGGTAGGTAGGTAATACAGATAATACGCATTATCAAAGAGGAGTTTCAAAAATTCACCAAATTATGTGTCCTTAAAGGATAAGTCAATTTTATTGGATCTCGTTAACGTTAGGTATAATTACAATAACGTATCGCGATTACTACTTTTCGTTGTAAGAAATAATAATCTCGATAAATTAACGGGGGTATGGATTCATTATATATATATATATATAAATCCGTTCGTTCGTTCCACATACGAGAATGTTTCGTTCGATCTGAAGGTAATTACTATTCTCAACGTTGGCCACGTAATAGAAAGAACTGATTCGTGGATCGGCACGCTAACCCAGATAATTTTCTAGAAAACAACGATATATATGTATTAAACGAAGCGAATGGCCGAATATCTAAAAAAGCTGTTAAAGTTGATACCTCACCTCGGCCTTAATCCATCGTTACTTATATTAATTCTCAGAATTGGCTTCGGCATTGACGGCCTTGTCATGAAAAGCTAATTTCCTTCGCGTTTATGGACGACCTACAAAAATTCTTAGAATCAGTTAAGGCAATCGAGAACGATAGAATGAATGAGTGGTTAGTGAAGTCTTAAAGAAGACCTGATCGATACATCGTACATATTAAAACAAAAAAAAAAAAAGGAAGAAAAAGTAATGAAACTAAAAAATGCGAGAGATAAGAGATTCTACGATAATCATTATTTTCGTTTCGTCCAATCAACGAAGGACAAACAACTAACTGAAATGTTTTTCTTCTTTTAGAATCAAGAAGAATCTTGTTAACAAATGAGATAACATTATACGCTTGCCGAAAATAAGCTCGTAATTTTCCCCTCGTTATTTTCGTCTCGTGTCAGAGCCGAAAAAGAAGATAGAAAGAAAGAAAGAAAGAAATAAAGAGTATAAATCGAAAAGGAAAAGAAAAAAAGATAAAATGATGAAAAGAGAAAGAGAGAGAAAGAGAGAGAGAGAGTGTCGGGTCATTATTTAAAGAACTCGTTAATGAACGGAACGAAGTTTCGCGGTTGACGGCGGTGGCTTTGCCGTGGCAAAAGCGATACGGTGGAGTAACGCGTTAACTGCGTTAACAACGAGAACGGCGTTAGCTCCGTGGAAAATCGTCGTCGTAGTCGTCGTAGTCAAGCTCGTAGTCAAACTCGTAGTCGTCGTTGGTGGTAGTGGTAATGGTGGTAGAGCTAGAGTTTTAGTATTGGTGAATAATAATACCGGATTATGATGGTGTTGGTGATGGTATTGGTGATGGTATTGGTGATGGTGGTGGTGGGTCCTCTAGCGAAGTCGCGAGAAACTCGCGTTTTCTGTCGAATCAATTAACAAGCACGACGTCGAATTGGCAACGCGCCTGGCAATTATCGCGTCCCGACGCGCATTGTACGCTCACGGACAGCGACGCGACAAGGGGGTTGGCGGCTACGAACGTACGGGGGGTGGTAAGAGAGGAGAACGGGACAAGGGTAACGACAAACCGAAATTGCGTTCGAAAGCTCGACGCGAATACTCGACGACGGCGGCTGCCACAGAGGCTAATTTATTGTCGGGACTCGACCGAGAAAACGTCGACGGCTTACCGCGGTAACTCCCTAATCCTCTGGATTTTCCTTTCTCTGTGCTTTTTTGCTTTTGTCTTTTTATGTTTCTTTTTTTCTTTTTCTTTCTTTTCTTCTTATTATATTTTTTCTTCCTTTTACTTTTAATCTATTCTCGACAATTTTTCTATTAACGCATTCGTCGGGAAAGAGGTAACGAAACAAGGAGAGATAATTTCAGAGAACATTGTTAGAGAGTTAAATCATAACAAGCCTTGTTTCTCTTCTACGAAACGTTCTTTCAAATCCTTTTTTTTATTTTTATTCCAACTATTTCTTCACTCGCAAATTATCGCGAAATGATTTCAATATTTTGATACAAGTTTAAGATAATGAGATATAAATATTTTATCGCAGAGATCGTGAAAGATTATAATAATTAAAATTGGACCAAATTTCATGTTGTCTAATATTATTTCATACAAATGATGATATTTATTTTCCATATAGGTACGTAATATTTAATTGATAATGAGCAGAATGGGAGAAAACAGAAAAAACTATTTAAAATAAAATTAAATTAGGAAAGATATAACGTTATACCGTTTTTCGGAGCACCAACGTAGCCAATTAATAATAACGAGTGGACATTTCGGCATTGTCTGAAAAATTATCGTTTTTAAGCGTGTAAGTGTAACGCTCATCAACACCAACCGTAGCCAACCATTAATTCAGAAGGGCGATGTTACTTCTCCCTACTCCATGAAACCTTTGCGAACCATTTCGTAGGGTGTCACATAGGTGCATAGCTCGCGACCGGATACGGACCGTTCGTTTAATCAGACGTTACTATCTCTACCGACTTTCTGCATGGAGCTAACTTTTAATTGCGATGGTTTACCCTCGAAATCAAATTAAAGCCCGCTCGTAGGATCGACTGAGAAATTGGCAATGGTTTTAACGAGCGAACTGAAAGAGACAGTTCACCCTCGTTCAATCCTTTATTTCACCGAGATTCGGACTCGATGTCCTGAAAAAATAATTGACTACACCGATTTGACGCTTTTAACTAATCGTCTAAGACCCGTATACATTTTTCTTCTAAATTTTATATTTTATTTTTAACATTTCACGTATCTTTTTATATTTTATATATTTCGAGCATTGCGTATAATAATAAGCAATTATTGCTCAGATTGCTCGATCATTCTATAGTATGTCTCGTAAACATATACATTCCCCCAGTCTCCCTATATTTCTCATTCATATCGAAATAATCGCTTTTAACGATATAGTTGAATATAAAACGATAAACGATATTCTGGAATATCGGCAAAAAGCCATCCGACAGATAGCCCGATGTCCTCCGTTAATTTAACGTAAATTTTTATCCGGATAAAAAGCGAACGTTTAGCACTTTTTCATTCGCTTTTCCACCGTGCTACAACATTGAGGAGTTAGGACGGAGGGTGTGGGATAGTCATTTCGATCGTAGCTGCTGGCGGAATATCATCGAACCGTGGAGATCATTAATGCAAGCCCATACTCTTTCGCCATCCTTCCCCCTCTATGCTCTTTCTCCTCTCTCTCTTTTTTTTTCTTTTTTTTTTTTTAATCGGCCCATTCACTCACTCCCTGTCTTTTTCTCTGTCCATCTTTTTCCCTCGTACACTAGCGATTCCATCGAACATGATAGTATGGACCATCGTCCGTGGCAGGAGGTTGCGAAAGTACGGCCACGTTTCGTTCAACGCTTTTATTTGCAAAAGCGGTAGAAACAAACGAACGAGCGGCGGGGTTAGGTGAATAATTAGTGCGCTGAAAATGAAAGTCGCCGGACGATATTTGTCAGTGGATTCAGCGTTGTTAGATGAACAGAGAAAGAGTTAGAATGTATGCGTATGCGTAACAGAGTGAAAGAGAGTAAGAGAGAGAAAGGGAGAGAGAAATATAGGGAGAAAATCTTCTATCTCTTTCTCTCTCTCTTTCATCCAACCTCTGACCCAACTCTCGGTTCTTTTCTCTACAGTTTGGCATCAGCTTGCACCCTTCACTTCCCCTTTTATCTCTCTCTCTCTCTCTATTTATCTCTGTCTCTCTCTTTCTGTTTCATTCTCGTATACGCGTTTCCAAGTTCATCGCAATTTCATTGGAACCTTCCCTTTCCTTTCATCCGCGAAGCGCGAATAATCCGGTTAACGATGGAGTGTGTAGTATGGGTTGAGTTTTCGATCGATCGAGATTTTTTTTTCATTTGTTTTTATTTTTTTTACTTTATACTTCGAAATATTTTTCGTTCGACATCCGATAAAACCTACAATGCCGATTAATTATTAACAACGTTTCAGATGGGCCTGTGGTGGACTTTACGGTTATACCAATAACGATTAGAGAGTGATAACACGCATTATAACAAGTGTGATCGTGAAAATCAAAATAAAATCTTTCTCTCTTTCTCTTTCTCTCGCTTTTAAACGTTACAACGACGATTTCTAAAAGAGATTTAAACGTCCGCTCGTGTCGAAAAGCGACAGTTCTTTTTAAAACTTTGATATATACTATGGTGTGTTCGTTGATTATTATGATTATACGTTGCAACGTGAATGGTGATTAATCGAAGCCCGTCCCGCGTATACCGAAAGAAAAGCAACTCCATCAAGAATCGTGGTATGTTGTCTCGATTAATCTCTCTAGCAACTATCTCCTTCTCTTTCTCTCTCTCTCTCTTTCTCTCACTCCCTCTATTTCTCTATTCCTCTCTAATCTTTATACCTCTTTTTCTTATTTACTCTTTCAGGTATGATTTGAACGTAATCGACTGTCGCGATAAAGCATGTCTTTCAATTTATCCACGATATCTATGTTAAACGACGGAAGGAAACGTTCGATTATGCTAGTGTAACACTATTTCGGAAAATGCATTCGACTTTGGATTTGGAATGTCGTGCTAAACGAAGCGTAACGACGCGACAGTATCGGCCATTCGGCAAATGGCCTGTAAACGCATGCTGCGCTTATGTCAATTTCGTTATCTCCATCCTTTGCTATCCCTCTCTTTATCTCTCTCTCTCTTTCTCTTTATGTCTGGTAAACTCAGCGATGCATTCTCTCTATTCGTGACCACAGAGATACGTATGTACGCAGGTTCTGCTTGCACATGAAGAGTAGTATATATGCATTCAGGATGTTGGGGATTCAATCAGCTGTCTATCACGAAATTTTCATTAGTGTTTATACGTACGTCGAAAAGTACTCGATAATTAGAAAAATTTAAACCCAAAAAAAAGAAGAAAGAAACGTCTATGCTACCCGCAAGTAAAATGGCAACTAACATTTAATTTAAATTCAAATTTTAATTTTTTAATTTTAATTTTAATTTTAATTTTAATTTTAATTTATATATGTATATTCGACGCAAACTTTGGATCCCAGATATTTCTAATTAAAGAGGAAATTCGCGTTAATAGAAGTACACCATTATATAGACCGTGTGGTGTTTCCTAGCGAAAGGAAATAATTATAAACGGTCTTCTTGCGTGTGGTGTTTCTAATCTGATTTTAAATACAAATCTCGTGGCCTTAATTAACGAAACGATGATAAATAATAAATATTTTTCAAGTACTTCGTGACAAGCTTTAAGGGCATCAAGATTAAAATGATATTAACGTTAGTGTTACGTATTAAGGATTTACCCTACTACTACTACTACTACTACTATTACGATATTCCATTAGTTTCGAAAGTATAAAAAAAAAAAGGAAGTAAAATGTTGGTGTAGATTTGTAAGATCGTATTAGTAGTATATAGATTCTATATACTACTAGATATTACCTAGGACCAGCTTTAAATCAAAATATTTTCCTTCTTTTGCTAGCATGCTTCGCACGTTCCCTTCTAGTAGGATATTCCTGCTACACACTCTGTGCGACACGCGTTCCATACGGCTGCGCGTTGTTAACCGCACTCGTGTAATCGCGTTCATTTATGTTGCGGTTAGGCCACATCGAGAAAGGGGGACGTTCTCGCGTTGGCAAATCGTTCCTACCCATGATCTTCCGTCTTGAAAACGTCGTGCCACTCGAGAAACACGGATAAAGGCGTTATTAAAGTCCAAGTATGACGATAAAGGGTCTTCGTATTGCGGAAGACGAAATTCGTCTGTCGTCGTAAATCATGAAAGAGAGAAAAAGAGAGAAAAAGAAAAAAGAGTGGGAAGAAAAATGAACTACCGTCTCACTTAAGAGCACAATTTACTTCTTTTTTTCTTATTCTTTGTAACGAATGCTTTATAAGTAAGAAAAGGTAGGTAAGTAAGGGTACTACCTAACGTTTGAACAGTTAGATAACTTATGAATTCATTTAGAAATAAATCAGTATGCAGTTCTTTAAAAGATTATTAATTTATTCCTGAGTTAACAATATTCACGCGATCACCGTTCATTCGTAGCAAAGATAACCTTTTATTTTCTTCTATCTGAAAATAAATTTAAGAAGGAGAAGACAAAATCATTTTATCAGAACTAAAGAATAATCATTTCAAAGTTTATCGTAGATATTTTTCTTTCCCCATCTCCCTTCCCTCCACCATTACCGAAGTTAACTACAAAGACGGATTCGTTTCTTTTTTCTTCTTTTTTCTTCTTTTTTCTTTTTGCAAGCGTGCGAAAGAGCCTCGAGAGAGAGAACCGTTTGACAAATTTTTCTCTCTTTAGAATTCCGAGAAGCTGTGCTAACGAGTAACGGTAAGATGCAAGAGAATTTCTCGAGAATCTTAACTTCGAGTCTCGTCCCGTCCGAAGTCACGAAGAAAAACCCTATTCGTATTTCGATGTAAAATTCGCATTTTGTTGTTTGTTTAATTTTTTATTTTCTTTTTACTTCTTCGTTCTCCCTTCACTCTACCACTCATTCCTTTCTCCTTCTTCCCTTTCGTTCGTTCCAGTCGTTCAGATACGCTCACGTCGTATATGAATAATGATAATAGCTCGTTTAGACCCAGAGGAACAATAGACGAGTTATATACCCCATCGTTTTACGTGGGAGGTGGAACCTCTCGAAAAGAGATAACGGATGCTGTATCCCAACATCACGTGTTCTCTCTTCAACGTGTACGATCTTCGTAACATACGTCGAAGCTCAATTAAGATCGTCGTAGTTTGGCCGTAAAACAAACGCGACTATATATATATATATATATATAAGTATAAGAAGATAATCTTGAGAAAAAGATTTTTACACGAGGTACGTTTATTCGTTAGGCTATCGTATGACTCGATCTTGACCCCTGCAGTGTTTTCTTCTTCTTCTTCTTTAGCAAGGAACACCACGCTGCGACTATCGTTGAGTCTGCTTATTTTGTTATACCTTAATCTTAAATAAAATGGAAAAGTACGAGAATTTATATCAAATTTATTTATATAAAAGTTAACGAAAAAAAAAACATAATATTTAAAGTCAATAACATTTAAGAACTATCGATGATCAATTGAAATAATTCATAAACATAATATTAAGTTGTTAAAGATTTTTTTTTCCGCCGACCGAATATATTTCACGAGTGTAGGCGGAACATTTGTTAGAAATAATCGAATTCTATGAAAAGAAACATTATTTTCATCAATAATAATGAATGATTCATGTTCTAATTTTCCTTTCCCCTTTTTCTGCAGATCTATTTTTCTTCAATTTCTCTTGGTTTGAGGCAGTGGTGAACGGTGACACGTGGGTCGTGGATTCGATTCGGCAACGTCGAATCGAAGTACACGATGGACGTGGCGTGGGACAAAGCGCCGCGTCGGGGATAATTGTTCGGCGAACTGCATTTCATAGGTAACCGAATCGCTGTCCTTCATGCCGCAAACGCATTTAACGGGACATATTGCTTTGGAAGCGAGAGACCGGAATTCAGTGCCCTCCCGCAGGCTTGTCGCTGCCAGATGGTAAACACAACGCGAATCTCGATGGTTTCAATTTAAACGGGGGGAGGAAAAAAAAAATATATATATATATACTTCGGGAGGAAAAACTATGTAACATTTGGATATATTTTACGCGTTACTCTTATTTCTATTACATCCTTTTTTTTCTATACGATCTACGCACAGTCAGCGTTTTGGTGTGTTTTGTTATCAACGAAAATCCATAATGGTTCTTTACACATTTTTCTGTACTTTTTTTCCCTTAAAATCTCTTCCACTATTTTCAACTTTTACTTTTATAACAACGAAATATGATTTTGAATTTTTTTCCGAAAAAATTTCTCGTATCACGTACAAATAATTCTTTTTTCTAACTTGGATAAAAATAATCATTAAATCTCTCAGTTACATTGCTGATCGTCTTACCTTTAGATATTCTCGTTTATCGAAATCGATATAACCGGCATAATCCTCTTTGTCACTGAATCAATTTACGAATTACATATCCTTAACGTTTTTCGAGGGATAGGATCTTAGAGAGTTCCCTCGCGGATGACTCAACAGGTTGAATTAAGAACGATTTAAAAGGTGGAAAAGCTCGAAAAGGTTGGATCATTCAGACGGATAGACTCGAAATTACTTTCGTGTGACGTGCCCTATAAAGAAAAGGGGAGATAAAACGATAGAGATATATATAAAGTGTAATAGAAAGACAAGATAGAGATAGTTAGATAAATAGATAAATAGATAAATAGAAGAAGATAGATAGTTAAACAGAATTACGTATTTACAACGTTGGTCGACGCTTTACGCATCCAATAGAATTTAAACGAGCTCAAATATCTCACGAATGCTTCGTAAACCATTTCAAGAGCTATAAACGTCATGAAATTACGCTTCCCTGATCCGGTCGTCTACGCAACAAACTAATCAGTGTGCCCCTTTTACGAAAGACAAAAGATAGAAATGCACGCGAAAGAGAGAGAGAAAGAGAGAGACTAATGCAAGAGTAAGAGAGAAAATGAAAGATACGAGGATCTAGTCGACCCTCGGGCGCGACATTTTCTTTGCCTCGGAAATGTTTCGTTCCGAGTGCAGAACTCGAGAATATATAGGAAGGATATTAAGTGAAAGTGAGAGAAAGAGATAAAGACGGAAAGGCGAGGGAATAGATCGTCTGCTATACTTAGAAGTTTCACTCTAAACAACTTGGCCAGGCTCCCAAAAGGATCCGAAAAATATATGGACCGTCAAAACAGTGCCGGCTCGAGACACCCGCGCAATATCCATGCAAAATCCACGCGACACTTCTTGTCTCTTATTCTCTCCTCCTTTTACTAATATTTCTTATTTCCCAAGCTTATACATATACAAAGAGAAATATACACATATACGTGTATATCTAACTAAGTACGTCTTAAAATCGTAGCAGGAATACACGGCGGGTGTCCAATAAAACCGCTAATACGGGAACCCTGTTGCATGCACGTTTCTGTCTGACATAAGCATATGCGTCTCTCACGTGCCGTTATTCCTCGACGTCTACCTGATTCTTGCTTTACCTTTAACGACACCCTCATCTTCTTTCTTTCTTCAAGAGAAAGAGAGAGAGAGAGAGAGACTTTGCTTCGAGATAAAAGTAACTTTGCCAGATAAGAACAAGCCAAACGATCATTCAAATGGATAGCCAGGCAATATGACTAGCAATGTTCGAAGAAAAAATACCTTTGATCGAGACTAAAAGAGATAGAGGTTAAAAGAAAGAAAGAGAAAGAGAATGAGAGAAATTTAAAGACAGTAATTTCATAAAAGCAAGATAATACGAATTATGGCTACGTAGGTGAGTTAACCGAGATTGTAATGTTCTTATAGGAGAATCAGAAAGCTCGAGATATTTCCGGATGCTGTTCGATGGACCGTATCTTTATCTTTCTCTCTCTCTCTCTTTCTTTCATTCTCTCTTTCTTTCTCTCTTTTTCTTTTATTCTAGCAAATATCCGCCCCACGAGATCGATAAAATTGCAAGAACGATCGATAAGATTTAATTAAATTGATGAAACAGCCGATCGGACGCGTTTCAACTTTGCTTAGGTATTATAGTTATCCGATGGCTTCCCTGTAAATCCACTATAATTGCAATACTAGAGTGTTATCCTACGTCGTACTCCATGAAGCTATTGGCTTCGGTAATTCGCCGATTAATTCGAACCGTCCATCGTAAGGCGCGGATAGCGTTCCGCTATTAACGATAATTAGGTAGTCCTGATTGCGGCCTCGCCTCGAGTATCGACCTTGCCTTACAAGAGAGACCCTATCTTTCTCCCTATTACTCTCTCTATCTCTCTCTTTTTCTTTCTCTCATTCTCTCATTCTCTCATCTCTTATTTCTCTATTTCTCTATTACTGCTGATCGTCGTTATTCACATTTTCTATTTTAGGATATCATTAATACAGGTAACTGGCTTTCTCCGTTCGTTAAAATACGATAGACTTCAAAATAAATCTTTAGTTAAGAAAAGAAGTTCAATCGTGAGATATAAAATGCAGATTCCAATTAAATATATTTTATATATAGAAAGAGGGAGAGATAGATAGAGAGATAGAGAATGAGGAAGTTCATTATAAGTTAGTTACTACAGTTCCCTTGACAAATCTGTCATAAGTGATTAATATAAATTTTTGATACTTTCATTTAATATTATGTGTTTCGTCAATTATTCATAAATAGCATTTATTGAAAAGTTGAAACTAATTATAATGTTTCCCTGAATAATGTATTTCTATCATATGTTATGCAAAATCAATTAGACCAATTTAACTTATTTAAATGAACAGTATATAATAAAAAAATGATTGAACTATTAGTAAAATGTTGAATAATACAAAAGATCTCGATCGACAGTTACCGAAATGAATTTTTAATAAAATTTAAATTTAATCGGAGAAAGGAAATATAAATACAAAAAATACCTATCGATAGTGGTTATGTATAGAAGGTAGGAAAAAAAAAGAGAAAGGAATAAAAATAAAAGTAGACTTTTTGCTAATCCTCGAAACACATAGCTGTAACGTATACCTATATATTGTCAATGGCATGGTTTTAGAGATAGTACGATCGATCGATCGATCGATCCATAGATAGATCGATAAACGGATCGATTTGCGACAAGGTATTTCGTTCGAGGGAGCACCGTAATCGCGTTTGTTTGTAATTCTAAGCCACGAAGCCCCAACGCGAGATACCGCACGACGAACTCATCATGCCAATGAAAACTCCATGCTTTTTCTCCCTTTTCCCTCCTCCACAGTCACCCCGTACGATCCTGATCCCATTAAAACACGCTCGCTTCTAACAGATTATTATATTTTTTAATATAAATGAGAGAGGAGAGATACATAAATATTTCACAAAATACACATATATATTTTCATTTCTGTGAGTACCTAAATTTAAATTTATAATGAGATTATTGTTATAAAAAATGAAATATATATATTAATTGTATTATTTTTGTAATATTAATAAATTCGATTAATATTTTCTTAGTTTATTTTACGAATGGGGAAATATTTTATACGGAATTTAAAAAAAAATAAAAAAGTAATAAAAATAAAAAAGGGAATATTAATTTTGTGTCGATTTCGAAATCATCTGCTCAACGTTTATTCCCCATCAAGGATATCCGGTTAGTTATCAGCGATATTCTTGAAACAGACGCTATTAATTTGTTCTCGAAAATTAGTTGATCGTGCTACAATCAAATATGAAACAGTAGTATTGGCGATTCGTTTAATTTCATTTTAAATGGGAATCGACAAACGAAGAATATTTAGTCAGATTGATTTCATTTCATTCATCAAAAAAAGAAAAAGAAGAAGAATAATATTAAAATTCCAATTTATAGATACGAATTGGAGCAAAAAATTATCTGAGTTTTGTACAGAAGTATACATATATATATTAATCGTATATACATATAATACATTTATACAAGTTATTCGAGAAACGATTGGCAAAGAGTTTAAATCTCAAATTCCTTCGTAAATGAGGTAGTAGAGTTCTACTTTTTCTTTTTTCTTTCTTTTACCATAGTTCATTGAACGAACATGAATTTCTACGGACTCGCATAAATTCTTAAAATGTGCTATCGGACGTAACGACCATCAGTAACGACCACGAAAGGATATTACTTTTCGTATCGATGCTTCTTTTCAATTCTCGTTTTCCACTTTTTCTTTTTCTATATAAAAGATAAATCCAGTTTAGCGTAAAACCTTCAAAAGGATTTGCCAAAGGTTCTAATAAAGGTATAAAAATAAAAAAAGAAAAAAGTTTAAATCAACATAAATTGGAAAAGAAAATAATATGTGTTTGACTGTTTAAAAAATAAATAAATAATAAAAAAAGAAGAAAAGGAAAATAGAAGCACCGATATATCGTGTAATGTGGTTTTTACAAACAGAAAAGCTAAATAAGGGATAGCGGGATACCCTTAAGGTTTCCCCTAACTTGGACTGTCATCGATCGAAATCCGAGCAAGTAAAAGGACGACTATGGTCGAACGAACGAACGAACGAACGAAACGATCGTAGAAAGATGATTCCTGTAAGCGACCGGTGTACTTCGATGCACGCGAGCATAATCCATGCTGTGTGTCGCCAACGTAATTAGATCTAAATGAAGCGAGTCGCCTCACACACCGACGTTTCTCATATATGTCGATAAAGGTAGAGAGAAAGAGAAAATTTAAATTGAACGGGTGCGTCATTTATTCTACCATTCGCGATAAAATTTACTAATTAAACGCGTTGATAGAAGCTGTTTACGTCCATACTAATTCCCTCGCAACATTGCTCCGTTTATCTATCTATGTATATCTATGTATGTATGATATATATCTTTCTATTTATCTAATTCAATCAATATGTATGCGTAATTCTTTCTCTCGCTTTCTAGAATTGATAGAATGTTATCGGCAAAGAGATTTCCCAGTTGGTCACCAATAGCATACGCTTTTTATTAATCCATCGTTCTGTTTACTAGACTTCCAACTAGTAGTATCGACCGTAATGAAATTTCCGTTCGAAACGTATACCGTTTGCAACTGGTGCCTTCATAACCCCCCAGACATCGCGGAATCTTTCCTAGTGTTATATCGTCAGTTAGAAGAAAGAAACAAAGTATATACTTTTGATGAAATTCTTTAACTCGAGACCGGTAATTCTCCCTCGAAGGCTCAACTGAAAATAATTTCAAGAGTTTATAACGGAATAAGATTTGCGCCTATACGATTATGATCTTGTATAATTTCCGCACGGCCATAATAATCTTCGTGGTACGGGAATAGTAGTACATCGTTTATCGACTTAATTAAACCTTCTACGTTGGATAGAGGAAAGTAGAAACGGCGAACAAGCAACTTCGCCGTACGAAATGCAAACGATTAAGAAGGAAAAGACTATTAATTGTGAAACAACGAACTACGAGACAAAAGGGGAACGTGAATATGACGTTCCTCGAAGGACGATCTTTTCGAGTTGAAAATAAATAGGGAGAGAGAGAGAGAGAGAGAAAGAGAGAAAGAGAGAAAGAGAGGAGGAAGGGGGGATGGCGTGAGTAGAAAACGTGGCTTCGAATCGAGCTGTCCATTATTTCCGTTAATCGAATTCCCCGTTGCTGGCTCGATTAAAAATAAAATTCTTCGTTCGTGTTGTTGTGCACCTGCGCGCACGTCGATGCACCACTTACCTGTGAACAAATTCGCGCCTCGATACCTGGACCAGACACTAACACCACATCTATACGATAGCGATAGCAACAACAACAATAACAAAAACAAAAACGAAAACAACAGCGACGACAACGACAACGACAACGACAACAGAAACTGCAACGAGAACGTACCGCCTCGGTACTATTCTCGGTAGCATAGATAAAGCCGGAAATCCATTAATTGGAAAACGCTCGTCGAGTTTGCCAACCAATGGCAGATCGCTAGCTAGCTAGGTAGCTGGCAAGCTAGCTCACTTGCTCTTGTTCAATTCTACTTCGTTCGTTCGTTCGTTCGTTGGTTAGTTCAGGTTGGACCAGTTTATCATCCGGCCGCCGAAATGTCCCCCCACTATCCACTCTGCCCTCCCTGCCCCACCCCACCCCCGGGTCATTTGTTATTTACATATAATTCGTGCCCCGCTGTTCGTCGCGTTATTCGCTTCGACGTGGACCGCCTACGTTGACTACCACACACCATCGTTTTACCACTACCAATACTATCCACCAGCAAGCACTGACACAATCAACGACATTCGCCATCGGTGAAACCCCCGTCGTTGCAATTAACGCACGATCGATTATTTTCCAACGCAAGAGATGCACGCTTTATCACTCCATCCAGCGATAAATAGCCGAACCTGAGCCTGCATATAATAACAAAGAGAGGAGGGTATTACCTAATCGTCGTCTACGTTTGAGAAAGATAAATTATGTAACGTTGCATTTGACAAATTATTATTATTATTATTGTTATTATTATTATTCTTATTTTTTGTTCACTTTGATAATTCGAATTAACGATATTCTAATAAATTGTTCATGTTAACATTATTAAACGAATTTTCGAACCAAACGTTAATGAAACGTTTAGGAATGTTTTTTTTTATTTTTTGCTATAGAATATAATGATCCAATCCATTAAGGGCACTCCACTGAAGAAAATAAGAAAGAAAAAAAAACACTATTTTAAAATAGTCAAGAGGACTACTACCCGTTCGAGTGGCAGGGAAAAAGAAATTCTTGGGACTCTGTTTTAAGTAATCGCCGACGTTTCTCTCTCTCTCTCTCTCTTTCTCTTTCTAGAGATAAGCGTGCTTTCGAACGCAGACAAGGCGAGCTAAGTGCAGTCGAGCTTTCACATAACGCACCAAATCCACAGACTCTCTTCGTTCGGTCGAATGCAGGCGCCGTTTTTCTCTCATTCACTCTGTCTATCTCTCTCTCTCTCTCTTTCTCTTTCTTCCTCCTTCCTCCTTTTCTAGTGCTTCCTACTAATTCCACCCTCTCTGTTTATATATATATATATACAAATCTTTTTTTCTCTCCCTTTTTTCTTCATGGAATGTTAGCCGTAGGCCGAAATCCACCGCGAGCAATTCCCCGTTAATCTTTTTATCGTCGTCGTTAACGCCGCACACGGTTAGATAGAGAAAGGTTGTCTTCTTTGCTCTTGAAAAAGAGATAGGAGAAAATACGAGAGGGAGGGAGGGAGAGAGAGAGAAAGAGAGTGAAAAGAGAGAATAGAGCTAAAAGGGAGTAAAGAGGAGGCTTACGTGGAACACGAGGTCGGTTACTGAGATTAGGAGGAATTTTAAAGTGGCGAGTGCTCAAGGCTAAACGTCATCCAGCCTCTGACTCGGAAGCTCCGAGCAAAAGAAAGATAAAAAGAAAGAAAGAAAGAAAGAAATAAAAAAAGAAATAAAGAAATAAAGAAAGGGAGAAAGAAAGATAGAAAGAGACAAGGAAAAGTTAAGAAGGAAGAGAGAGAAAGAGAAAGAGAGAGAAACGGAACCTCTTCGAGTCCGACCGTAGTAGTGCGCTTAGACGCCACTCTAAAGCACGTCGAGGGTGAGAGAACGAGCTAAGAGGACCGGAGACGAGAGGTGTAGGAGGAAGGGTGTGCTCGAGGATATACTGAGACAGGTACGAGCGAGGAACATTCGAGAGCTCGAAAGAGGAACTGAGGGAGAAAGAGAGAGGGAGAGAGAGAGAGATAGAAATGGGGAATACGAAAGGTAGAGAGAAAGATGGAGATGGGAAACGTAGGGTGCAAGAGATTAGCGGTAATTCGTAGCGAGAGGGACTAGGAAACTCGAGCCAAAGACCAAAGGATCCTTCTCGATTCCTCTTCTTCTTCTTCTTCTTCATCTCTCTCTCTATCTTTCGCTGTCTCTATTTCTGTCTCTCTCTATCTTTTTTTTATCTCTTCCTTCTTCGTAAGATTGGATGCTCCTACCGAAGCCACAGACCGAAGTTAATGTTCGACCATCCCTCGCTTCTATCATCCTCCTTCCCCCTCCACCCTCATACTTTCCTCTTTCTACCCATCTTATCGGTTTATATTCGAGTAGATACTACTGATACGTTTATAAAAGATTCATGTTATGCGAGATTCTTTCATTAATTTAAAAAAACGAATAAGTAAGATCAAACGCTTCAATAAACGCGGAAATCGATTCGTTGTAGAAATCACTCATTCATTTATCTTATCTTCGGTATGTAATAACAACATAAAACGTATAAGGAAAAGATGAAGTTGTAGAAATTATCATAAAATCATTGAATTGTTTAAAGAATTTTACTATAGGATAGAGATACTGGAATATTACGAATTTCATGCTTATAAAGCTGAAAAAATATCGCGTGAAAAGTATCGTTAGAGATTAAGATACTATTTCTTCCTCAAAGATCAACTTTATAATCCGATTATTTTAAGGGAAAAAATAACTAACGAATGACGAAAAGATTAATAAAGTTGAGAGACGCAGAAATGAAAAGAGACAAAAAAATGAGAGAAAGACAGAATCATATGAGTTGTAGAAAGAAAAAAAAATGGACAAAACATGCGTGCCATTGGGAATCCTTTTTTGGTATTTGTTCAAACTATGTTTCTAGGAACATCGATCAGTCCATTCGAGTGTCCAGTTAAGAATAAGAGGACGAGAAGTAGGAAAGGTAGACGGTCGATCGTCGAACAATCGGCGGAACTCGCTACTCTGTGCTCGAAAAGTACTTCGCCTGACAAGTAAGAGAAACAGAGAGAAAGAGAACTCGTGACGATGCAACCACACTGAAAGGAGGAGAAGGAGGAGAAGGAGGAGGAGGAAGAAGAAGAAGAAGAAGAAGAAGAAGTGAAAGAGGAAGAAGAGAATCAGGATCCTCCCGTTGAATCCACTCTTCCTACAGCTCATCGCGATCTAGCGATCGTGAGGTTGCATTAACAGTACTTTACGTTCGGTTGCTTGAACGTAGGTTTCTACTGGAAGAGAAGAACTCGACGAGAAGAGAGTCTTGACCCTCTCGTTTGTATTTCCACGTGTCTCTCTTTCTCTCTTTCTCTTTTTCTAACGCTACGTGTGTGTATATATGTGTTGGTATATATTTATGTATATAACGTGCTTGCAACTTTGACTCGTGGAAAGCTTCAAAGAGAATGGAAAAATATGCATTCTCTTTTGAGTACACACCACCTATCTTATCTTACATATGTATACGATATATATATATATATATATTCGTAGCTCGTGAAATTTCGTATTGTAAACTTTGGCTTGCTTTGTTACAGAGAATGATGAGGGTGGGGAATGGTGGATGGGTGGGTGGGAGTGGGAGTTTAAAAGGGAGAGAGGTAATATGAAAAAAAAAAAACAGAATAACTCTATCTATACGTAACAAGTGAAAGTTCGATGTAAGAGGTAAAAAATTGCTAGAGGATATATTGGCACGATGGTTCTACCAAGCCGGAGGTGGGTGGGTGAGATGACTGGAAATTGCGAAATGATGCCAATAAAGAAATGTATTTCTTAGCTTTATTTCACATTGTAAAGTCAATATCGCAATGTTACGTAGTGTTTTGAGAGTATCCCATAGAAAAGGTAGTAATAAAATAGAAGAAGAAGAAGAAATATTAAATAGAAAAAAAAATAGCTAAAGGTATGTATCCCTACGTACGTCGAACAAAAAAGCTATATATATCGAGTTACGTTAAACGAGAGACACTAGAAATGATCACAGAGATATGATCTTCTTGATGTTTCATAAAGAAAAACGGGAACGATACCATCGTACCGATAATAAACAAAGAAGATAGTGGTATATTAATGCGGGCGCGTTTAGTTGCGTCAGGGTTGCGTTGAATTGAGAAAGAGAGAGAGAAAGCTTTCATCGAGTTCGATAAAATAAAGTCGGGGTCAAAGATGAAAATGATAATGACGAGAGGATGAGGATGAAAAACAAAGGGAAAAGATGAATAAGAGTAGAACGATGAACGTCGTTACGCTTCGGCTCGTAATTTCTGCGTCATCGCCAATCCTTTTACAACGATCACGGGCCTTCCCCCCATACCTCTCTCTTTCTATTTCTTTTCATTTCTCTCTAAGCAAGGCAATCGAGGATGCTGTGCAAAGGAAGAACTACGCGATGGCATGCCGGTAAGGAAAGAGAGAGGGGAAAAAGAGAGACGACCTATGGTGGTGACTCGCTACGAAGACGAATGGCACGGTGAGGGACGGACGGTTCCGACGAAGTACGAAGATAAAAAGAGAAAGATTTGAAGAGAGGGATGGAGAAGGAGCGCGCCGTGTACCACGCGCTGATGCAAGGAAGAGGAACGAGGAGAAGAGAAAATAGCAGGGAGTCCGTGGCAGGGTCAAAGGTTACCTACGTGTTGCCGTTCCTTGCCTCTTCGAACTTGCTACGGCACTCTTCTCGCTCGCGCAAAACACACCTGCCGAGAGAGTGGAGCTCGCGACTCTTTGCTCTCCCGTCGAGAATAAATCCATTCCCCCTTTCCCCCATATCCCTCTATCCCCGCTACGCTTCGCCCTTTCGTTCAACCGAAGTGTTTCTTTCTCTCTTTCTCATTGAAATATCCTCATCCTTTTCTTGTCTTTATTTAAGAAGGTATCCGATAGCGAAAACACATATCCAATGTGTAACGTGTGATACGATATTATTACACGTATACCTGAATATTAACACGAAATAAGATCAATATAAAATAATAAAGATCTTTAAATTCTTTCCCATGTATCCCCCGTCCTCTTCTTCTCGTTTCTCGTAATAGACAATTTGTTCAATAACTTCGAACACGTACACTACTATTCGTGTGTTACCCAAGCTAATTGATTATATGTAACCGTTGGTTCGGTTCTATAGTTTTAAACAGTCGGCCAGTTAATTACCCGAACGTGGAATTTAATTAGCGTGATCCTATTAGCCTTCTTTCTGAATATCGCGTTACTGTCGACCGAGTGCCACCTTTATTCCCTCCCCCCTTCCTCTCTTCCTCCTCCTCTCTATTCTTTCTCCTTCCATTTCTACTCTGTACTTTTCTTTCTTGCTATGGGACCATATCATTCTTTTCCTTCTTTACTCTTGGTGACCATTAAAACGCTCGAGAGAACGATAATAAACTCGTATATCTATGTGATTTTAAAAAGCAAAAGAGATCTTGAATTTGCAAGGACGTTTATCCTGAAATTAATGGACGATAAAGTTACGCGAAAAATAAGAATATAAAAATGGAAGAAAAAAGAGGTGAAGGAGAAGATGATAGAGATGGAAGTATAATACACACAATGAGATGAACGTATCGCACGAATATGTAAGAGAGAGAGAAAAAAAGAAAGAGAGAGAGAGAGAGAGAGAGACAGCGAAGGGAAAAGCAAATATACGCAGTAACACAGCAGCAAATGTTTATCGATTTCCACTTGACGCCACTTTGCCTCGACTCGAATCGGCAGAGACTCGTTTTACGGTCACACCCGGTATGCCTCGAGCGTCGCGTGGGTGTATACGAAGCTTACCTATCTCTCCTCTTTGAAATAGAGAGAGATATAGGGAGAAAGAGAGAGAGAGCGAGAGAGAGAAGGACAGAGTAAAAGCACATACGGAATGTACGGCACGGAGTGCCGCTTCATACGTATTATCCGTGCCATTACGGCCTATTTATCCGTTCGTTGTGTACACGTTGGACACCATCGCCAACACTGGTTCTTACATTTACAAAGAAAAAAAGTTTCTACTTATTTCGATAAAGATGATATTTCACAAACAAATAAAGCAAAATTCTCGAAAGTCGTAAAACGAAACACGAAGACTTATGGTAAAAGAAAGAAAACATAAAAAAATGTTAGGTTACTCAAAGTTATTGCTCATTTGGTAGTTTTGCTAATAACTTGCCAACAACTTTTTAAGACAATTAACGGAAACAAATAAAAACGAGGACAAGAAGAGAAATTTATTATGTTGGCAAGTAAATTTACCGTTATTACTATTATTATTATTATTATTATTATTATTATTATTACTACTACTATTACTACTATTATTATCCTCGTTGGAAAGGAATAGATTTTCATACTGAAATGGTACTGAGAATGGACGAATGGAGGTTCAGGAAACGAATAACCACGTCGATCGATCGCTTCATTATGCGTTAACTTAGTGATGGTGATGGTGGTGGTAGTACTGTAGACTTTACTCAGCTCGAGATACTTTATCTTTACTCTCTCTCTCTCTCTCTCTCTCTCTCTCTCTCTCTCTCTCTATTTCTCTACTCTCTATTTATCTATCTATCTATCTATCTATCTGACTATCTCTTTCTCTTTCTCTTAAACGACATTATGCGCATTGCGATAGAATTTCTTCGGGACACGAAGTACGGTTAACATTTGTAGCGAGATTACGAGCAGATCGTGGCGGTAGATCTTGCACCAAGAGAAAGAGGCTTTAGGATACTCTCTTGACTCTGTGAACGCGATAAACAGCTACTAAATGCGATCACTTCACGTTATATCTTACATTTACCTCTTTCTACGAAAATAGTTTAAGTAGACAGATCGGACAATGCTCCTTTCGTGAGTTTTTATCTTTTTTTTTGCTTTTATTTTGTTTTATTTATTTTTTTTTTATTATTCATTTTTACCTAACATCCCATAGATTTTTATTTTTATTTTCAACCTCGTAAAAATGATCCTCGAAAGCTCTCGTAAACGGTACTTTCCTTAAGACGTAGGTATCCATCGAAATGGTTAAACGTAAAAGTCCCATTAATACTCTACGAGCGAATCGAAAGAATAAAGAAAAAAGAATAAAAAGAAGAAGAAGAAAAGAAAGTACGTTAAATTAGTTATAGTTACGAATAAAAGTAGAATTCTTGGATCGATATAAACGCAAACGAAGGAAAAGGAGGAGAGATTTTCAAGAAAATCAAATTTTATCATCTTTGCTAAAGGTGACGTTTTAAGAAACTTTGTTAGGCGTTAATAGGAAAACGAAACGGAAAATTGAACGCAGAACGGGGACGCAAGAGGTAATTCCTAAGCGCATAACTCGTACGACGGGTTGTGCACGTTAACACGGAATAAGTGTACTTTAATGACTCTCGATCGTAGTTTCAACTTCGTCGTTACATTTAGCGCAGAATGCAGGGCCCTTTCCGTATACGCTTTGTGACTATACAGCTTCGTGCGCTTTAGGACTCTTGGATCCTCTACCTAAGTTTCACGAATGAAATTCCGAGTTAGAAGGAGAGACGAAGAAAGAGAAAGAGAGATAAAGTGTGTGAGAGAGAGAGAGAGAGAGAGAGACAGAGAGAGAGAGAGAGAGAGATAGGAATAGACGTTAAGCTGAGATTCGCGACGTTATATGATGTACCGGAATTCCAATGTGCTTTTAATGAGATAAGTATGCGCACGGAATTCGTGTACGGGAATGTTACGCTCCTTCTGTACTTGCAAATGATAAAAGAAGATACAACGTGCGAGGGAGGAATTTGCAGCCTTCGCTTTCGGTACAACATCGTATTTAGGATTTATATGATTTTCAAGTTTGAAACGAGAAATAGAGAAAACGAGGTAGAACGATAAAGGGAGAGAGAGAAAATTATAAACTTAATTGAGATAACGAGTTCATCACTATTATCGATAACTACGTAAAACGTTTTTGTAGATACAACGAGAAGTCTGCTTCTTCCGGATAAGCTTTTATCCGTGAGAAAAACGTTCATTGTCCGATCTAACACAGATTATCCATACTAATTGGAAGCTGCGTGATTTTAACGATCAATCTTCCTTTCATTAATTTCCTCCGAACAAAAAAAGAAACGGGGGAATGGGGATTTGAGATAGACTTAAATCCATTTGGCAAACACAAGTTCAAATTAAAATACTTAAAAGTTATTCATTATATTATCGTGGTATATAATTAATCACTTTACTTTAGTTTCTTCTCTATCAATTTTAATAGATACTTTCTATTAAGTATCTTCGTTATACCACGCACGTATTTAGTTATATACTTATATGTAAATATATTCGATTTAAATCGAATCGATTTTACGAAAGAAGGTATCGATCTGGTCTCGTTACGTTTCAACGTCGTTTTCGAGAGACGTGTAATCTGTAGTAAGAAAGCTTTAGCAAGAAACTAAGAAGAATAAACTCGTATAAGGTAAGTAAGTATTGAAAGAGAAAAGGATAATAATAGGAAGGAACGAATGTAAGAAGATTTCTCTCTTCGTACGTCCTTTCGATTCCTTGACTAGATAATCTATGCCCGATCTACGATAAAGATAAATCAAGTAGAATGTGTTACATTTCCTATGGAAACACGAGAACTCGAATGTTCGAACTTAATGTTAAACAACTAAGTGTTTGACTTCAGAGAATGGTAACAGGGTACACATTTCATTGGGTCCATGGGACACATAGAGAGTACGGTGGTTCCTGGGCACTCTCTTATCCTGTTTCACGAGCATTCTCAACGATCGCGCCACTTAGGTTTCTTCTTCAACGTATGCTTTTAGATAGAGTAAGAGAATGAAAGAGAATGAAAGAGATTTTCTTTCTCGAGCAAAAGAAATAAAAAGAAAGGAAAGAAGGAAGGAAGGAAGGAAGGAAGGACGGTGACTTTAGAGCTGTGTACCGACCGCAAAAGATTACGAGCAGCAAAGCAACGGAGATCGCGAGTGCGCAGCTCGGATGGCGTAGGAGGGTGGAGACGTGCCTCTAACGAGATAAGTAGCTACGTAAATGCGCTCTGTGCTCCTTTAAGAGAGCAAAGAAAAAGAGAGAAAGAGAGAGAGAGAGAGACGAGATGCTCTCATTCTCTCTCGGAAAGCAGATAGGAGAAAGAGATTTGCCGTCGCACGAAAGCCAGAGGTTCCGGCTCGCTCGATTCTCGCACCACCCACGCGAGAACGAAAGCAGTGATTCTACCCCCCACCCCACCTACTTCCCTCCCATTCACCCTTCTTTCCTCACACCCTTCTTCGACCCGTTCTTTTTCTTCCTTCTTTCTTTCTTCTTCTTCTCCTCGCTCATTCTTTTTCCTACCGATATACGTATGCATGTCCTTTCTCCTACCGAGTACACCTCCTCCATCTCTGTCTCCTCCGATACCGATAAATTCTTCATTTTCTTCGTACCTAAATTCAAGATAAACCGAAATAAATCTACGCCACTCCATTCACGCGGGTTAGACTTCGATACCAGAAGGAAACACCTTTTCGGTATGCCAGACCCTTCCCTTTCAGCTTATATTACGCCTCGGTCTCCATTTTTCCTCTACCGGGCTTCGATATCTTTCGCTCTTGGTTAGCTTCATCCCTCTCTGTCCTTTTACTCAGGTAGTAAAGTGAAAGAGAAAGAAAGAGACAGAATGAGTAGGTACAGTATCGTTCGGTTTAACGGGTTGGAACGAACTCGAAAGAGGGAAAGCCGTACCGGTCGACACGATATATCGCTGCGAACATGGATTTTGAATTTCGCGGTAACGGTCAGAGAAAAAGAGAGTAAGAGAGAGAGAGAGAGAGAGATAGAGGGAAAAAGAGAAATATGCGAGGGTAGAAGCAAGTAAAAACATGGGACACGCCTTCGTATGGTGATACTTTGAATTCAACGTCACGGTAGCCAGAGCAGCCATGACTTGCCTCTTTCTCCTCCTCCTTCTCCTCCTTCTCCTCCTCTTCATCTTCCTTCTCCTCCTCTTCTTCTTCCTTCTTCTCCTCCTCTTCTACCTTCTTCTATTCGTTACCACGGGTTAAAATAAATGGGGAACGCATCGTGAAGCTCGTCAAAGCTCTATGCTTTAACTCCCAAGCCGGTAGGAAATTAACGAGACGCAAACGCAGTGTACTCGATTTCATGCATTTCGCTTTTTATCCCTATCTTCCTCATTAAAACGTTACTTCTAATCTCATCGAGACACTTTTATACTGTTTTCTTTTTTTTTTTATCATTCCTTTTTAGAAGATCCTACCTTGACAAGTTGTTGATTCCGTTATTTCTGTATCAATGACGTTTATTCGTACCAGACGCGACAAAAAAATTTAGGCGATATTTCGCGACGAGATATTTTTTGCGTTCAAGTATTGAGAAAAAAGAAAAATCTTAAATAAATGATATTCATTGATCGCGTATCTCGAATTTGTTTTCCTTACTTATCTCCCCCTTACTTTACCCACCCTTCTTTTCTTTCTTTCTTATTGTTAAATGGAATACGATAAGTGAATGAAAAATAAGAAAAATATGAACGGGGGCGGACGGAGAAAAGGATTATGATTTCCACGTACGTATCGAAGATGAAATATAATCCTGGCTTTTCCAAGATTCTTATCGAAAAACGAGAGGATCGTGCCTGGTATACACTATATAATATAGCAATCCGGGAAAGCGTCTCGATCTCTCGGAGGCTTAAAATCCGCGCCGTGTTCGAGCTATCGTTTTCGATATATCCGTTCGAGCGTGGTACGAACCGATAACGCGATAGTACACGTTTATGTTTGAGTGAGAACAGACGACAACGAGGATGACGACGACGACGACGACGACATGTAACACGCATACAATGTATGCATATCACTCTGTCTCTCTCTCTCTCTCTTTCTGTCTCTCTCTTTCTCTCTACGTATGTACTTTACGTAGGATAATAAGGGGTAGGTAATTGAAGTAATGGATTAATTGCACGATTCGCCGTTGCTACGTCACTGCTTCGAGTCCAGTAGCAGCAGACATACGATAATAAGATTTACAAAAGGCTTTTGACCTGGCTCGACCTCAGAACGGCCAAGCTTGAGAATCAATTTAGTATTATGTCAGTCGAGTCCCTTCATGAACTACCAACCACCACCCATCCTCATCCTCTACCTCCTCCTATTCCTACTCCTACTCCTACTTCATCGTTCTATCACGTTACCTTCTCCTCTTCATCGAGCTCCATTTCTGTCGCTTTGATTTCAAACGTGCACTCACTTTAATTACGTTTTCTTCCATCCTTACTCGCAACACAATAACGGGACGGATCCTTTCAACCGAGAATCGTTCGAAAAGCGTCTTAATATAATTATCATTATTTGTATAAAACAAAAACACCGAATTTTCAACATACCCCGAACAAATTGTGAAAATCTTTCTACGCGCTAATTTACCTTTCAAGCTTTTACCTACTCCATTCTCGTATTATTCCTCGAGTTTACGAGTGTCATCTTAAAGATAATTCCATTTCTAAAGTTATCTGGATGGCAAACGGATAAAACTGGAAATCGCGCTGTGAATGGGAAGAAAAGTTGAAACGGGATAGTCCGCAATATTATCTCCTTTACGTACTACTCTCATTCTCTTCCTCTACCTCTCATTCTCTCTATTAAGGTGTAAGAAAGGAGACACTCTGGAATGCGGAGGAAGCTCGGTAATGAAATTAATTACGAAGTGGAATACGAAATGGGAAAAAATGCAAACTACTCTCTCCCGTATCCGGGACTCGAGTGGAAGGAACCCGGTTTCTGTGAGCGAATATTAAACGAAAAAACAAAAGAACCTGGAGGGCTGAAGAAAGAGGAGGAAGAGGAGGATAGAAAAAAGAAAACGACAAATGGGAGAAAAGAGTAGAAAATAAACACACAGAAGAATTAAAAAAAAAAAAAAAGGAGAAAAATTGGTCCATGACACGACCGAAGATATAAAGGTATCTTTCTCTTCATCGGTGGTCGGTCCCTTTTGCAGGAGCCACCCACGTGACTCCATAAAAAGAACGTCGTTGAAGCGGTGTTTCACGACGAAAACAATTTTAATAAGCAACGAAGCGAACCGTTGAAAAAGAGAGAAAGAGGGAGAGAGAAAAAAAAAGGAGAGAGGGTGGGATGGATCTGTAAATCGTGTTTTTTCACTGGCATCGTGAGAAATAACTATACGTTAGTAGTTATATGTATATACGTATTTATATGCCATACGTATAAATGTATTCGCGAGTATAAGAGGAGGAGAAGGAGGAAAAGGGGGAGGAGAAGGACCCTGACGTTTTCGTTAAAGCCACGCTTCCGTAAGCCGCAATAGCCGAGTAGCCGGCAAACGGCACCGAGGCCGTACCGTGCCCGACCGCACCGAGACGAGATTTTTATGCGCGTCAGAGCGTTGACACGCGGCCATGAGTTATCGCGGTGTGCTCGACGAAATTAATTTTCTAGGTGAGAGAAGGAGAGAGGTAGGAGAAGTTGAAAAAAAAAACAACAAAAAAAATAATGTTCGGCGAGTCGGACGACGTGTTACAGAGAGTAAAAGAGAGAGAGCGAGAGAGAAAGAAAGAAAAAGAAAGAGAGATGTGACTCTCTCGGACCGCTTGGCCGCACCGGTATTTCGATTCAAACCTTTTCGGCCCATTTTTTCCTGCCACCTGCCGTATCTCGTTTAACAATTTTTTTTTTCTATTTTTTTTCTCTCTCTCTCTCTCTCTCCCTTTTCCAGTGTCTATACGCGTAAACACAAGTACGTATACGTATACGTATCCATGCATGCATACACGTGTATTATACGCATGACACAACACGTCACAGTCTACGCGCGATTGAAAAATGTTTTACGAGTAGAGAGACGGATTTCTCTGACGGGCAAAAAAAGTGAAAGGGAAAGTGAGTGAAAAAAAAAGGGATGAGAAATCTAGCTTTTCTGCTTTCGAATTTCGACGAATTTTCCTTCACGTTCTTTTTCTTGATTTATATACATTTATATACATATATATATGAATATATATATTTTTTTTCATTTTTAGTTTCAACGTTTCTTTTCCGTTCACTTTTTCGATTTCATTTTTTATTTTTTTAGTCAAGTACACGTAGCACAGTTGTCTCTAACATCTCAACATGGTTATTATTACAGTTTCTGTTATCAACGTAAAATTCACAAAGAAGTTAATTATCATCGGTTTACTGAACTTTTTCTTAGTTAGTTAAAAATATCGCCATCACTTTTTAGCGATTACGGAATTAAAATTAACTAATTTTGGCTCGTGCTAGTTTCTGAACGTATTTCTTACCTTGCTCTTTTTCTTTTTCTTCTTCTTCTTCATCTTATTATTATTATTATTATTCTTCTACTTCTTCTACTTTTTCTTCTCTCTCATTTCACGGCGAAACCAAAGTTTTCATCTCTCTAATACCAACCAGACATCAACCATCATCAGCACGCGAAAATGAATGGTTGACCTAAATCTGTCTAGAAACATCTGGAAAAACTTTAGGGATGGGATACGACAAAGAAGAAAAGTACTGAGAAGGTAAGAAAAGAGGAAACGCCTTTAAGTGTAGCCCAGAGTTACCTTAATTATATGAAGCGGCTTTCGACTAATCCACTTCTCGTCATATTACAGGAGAATGTCTGAAAACCTTTCGTTCGTTTGCGAGCCACCGGTGTGGTGCACCCACTATCCGTGGAACTTAATTAAAGTCGCTTTTACAGGGAACTAACTCCAAGTCATTTCCGTTTCTTACGATGAGTTTTACAACATTGATAGAAATTCTTCACTATCTAAAAGATTAAAATGAAAAAAAAAAAGAAACATTAAAAAGCCAACAATCCTATAACTCAACTTTAACTGTATGTAATTAATTTCTAAATTGATTATTAATTTTATACAAAAACGTACAATTTTTATTAATAAAATCCGTTAACTTTGTTCATCCCAATCGTTTAAAAATACAAACGAAAACTAAACCTAATATCTTACTAAAAGTATATTAACGAAATTTAGAGTGAATTTGATCGTGATACAGCTGAGAATAAAAAAAGGTGTAAGTAGTAACGTGTCTTTCGAAGGATACTCGTCGGAGGAACGCTGATATCGACGGACGTGTTATCGGAGATCTCCTGCAGGAGCAGGGACACCAACGAGGACGACTACGACGACGATAACGACAACGACGACGACAAGAACAACAGCGGGATACCAGTACTAACAACAACAACAATAACACCACCAGCAGCAACAACAACAACAGCATCACCACCACCTCAAGCAACAACAACAACAACACCACAAGCAGCAGCAACAACAACAACAACAACAACGGGAGTAAGTGAGGTGGTTTGCGTTTGTAGTTGGGCGAATGGACGAGCGTCGTAATTTGCAAAAATCGTTGGACGATCGCGATAAGCCAGGCAGCTCGATGTTTGCCAATTAGCGTGTAGCAGCGAAGAAGAGAGACCACGGCCATTCGCGGTGCACGACGGGTGTCGGCTAATGGCAAAGCCGCGTCTCGTTTTCTCCAAGCGACACGACCCGATCTCGTCTCTCTCTCTCTCTGTCTCTTTTTTTTTCTTTTTATTTTTCTCTCTTTCTCTCTCTTTTATTCGATCTCTCTCGATCTCTCTTGATCTCTCTGGTTATACGACGCCCCAAGTGCACGTACCTCACGTACGACCGACGAACGTGCAAGTGCAACTTCGACCGCGTCACTTTCCTCACGAGTACGAAACTTCTCTTTTTTCTTTCTTTTTATTTCTATTTCCTACTTTTTATATATATATTTTATTGAACTCCAATAAAATTGTTAAAGTTAAACTAGAGTATATCTCAAATGACCGTTTAAGAGTAATCAATTATTTAAGAATTCGATTATAACGTGTTCCTTGTGAAAACTATTTTGATCTATATACAAAAATAAATGTATCGATTTCGTTTATAGGTAAATGAAATCTGTAAAATTAATCTCTCTTCTCTGTATCTATCTCATTTGTTAGTATAACATTCGATAATCGTTAAATCCTACGATACTGGCATTTTCGGCATTGATTTTCTTAACACGAGACATTACTTAACGATCTTTGAACATTTAACGTCGTTTCCTCGTCGTCCTTATTGGTTCATCATCTATTAAAACCTGCTCGAGAATGGTCGCGCGAGTGCAATTTACTGCATCGTTCAAAGTTTCGCAAATATTCTACGACAACTGGACTATATACCTATTGATAATTAATACATATATAAATATACATAGTTATATGTATACTTGTATATGTGTATATATATAAATAAATAAATATATATATTTCGTGCTATGCCGATAAAAGTAAATCCGCTCGTAACCTGAAAAGAATTGACCTACTTGGAAGAGTAGGAAGTAGTTAAGCGTCGCACGAACTTCTTTCGCCGCTGGATTTCAAATCGGATGGCATTAAACTTTCGCAAATTTATGGTAGAACGATTTTACGAAAAGAAGTAGCCAGCCCCTACCCCCTACCTTCTCCTCCCAACTCGCGAGAGTTATAAAAGAAATGGACGATCTCTACGCTTGTTGAAACATGAAATAAAAAGTTCTTCTACGAAAGATCGAGTGGACGATTAATAAATAGCTTACGTTTAGTCAAAAGACCCCGTCTCAAAATCAGGGATGCGGTTGATCGAGCTTGCAACTTACCTAAAACAGAAAAGAACAGAAAAAAAGTGGTATTAATTAAAATAAATTTAATTCATAGATCGAAAGAGAAAGTTTCTTTATATATAAATATATATGTATGATATAACATAAATAATAAATATATTTATTATTCTCGTTATAACGTGTATTCTATAGTGAATTATGTTTTACGGCTCACATCCGAGTGAGTGCGAGTAGATTGCTTTAGAGATGTGACTAGGGACTTTAATAAAAAACGCATTACACGCGTCAGATGATTTTATCCACGTTTCGTTTCGCCTTCCAATGTATGTAAGCCACCACGTACATGAGATAGATGAGAGAACGAGAGAGAGAGAGAGAGAGTGAAAAAGAAAAAGTCAGAGGGTGAGATAAAGAGGACAGAGATAGAGATACAGATAGAGAGGGTGCAAAAAGAAAGAGAGAAAGAGAGAGAGAGAGAGGAAAGCTGACAGTGGATATTGCTGGCCGACAGTACATAGAGGGTGTCTCCTTCAATTTTGTGCGTGAGTCCGTGCTACTGACAAATATTACCAACGTCGTGTAAATACAAAACGTCATTCCGAGAGCGTTGTTTGCTGAGTATAGTAAGCATTTCCATTTTCTGAAAGTTACTTTCCACAGAAGAGTACGCGAACGATCGTTCATGTATATATACATATAAGTAAGTATATGTACAAGTAACATCTTTCCAATTCGAAAACAAACTCTTTTTCTACTAGAAGAGTCATGCGTTTTCTCGTGAACCATGAAATTACTCGAAAAATTCACGTTCGACTTCGCGTGCTATTGCGAAAATAGAGAAGAGAGAAAGAAGTAGTAGGAGAAGAAGAAAAAAAGAAATCTCTTTTCCATCTCCTTCTTATGTTAGTATCTATAAATAGTTATAGCACATCCGCTTGGTCTACTATGTACCGAACCAGGTTCGAGCGTCCGAGAACGACGATGGAAAAATACAAAGAGGAAATCGTGCGTAACGTTAGCGTAACTTGCAATAAAAATATTTAAGAAAAAATACAAAAGAAGAAAAAAAAAAGGTTATATCATATCTTTGAATTTCCAGAAGAAAGAGCTTTTATATTCCTTCCAAGCTAACAGGGAAGAACGTCATATCCGTTGCGATTTCTCGCGCACGAGAGGACCGATTCGAAGGAAATCCCTTTTAGTTTCTTAACTGGTCCTCTGTTACTCGTCTCTCTTCCTTTCTCTCTTTCTCTCTTTCTCTCTTTCTCTAAGAATTTAGTCTCGTGGAATCTTTCGGAAATAAGGAGTAGAAACTCATGAAAGGAGA
Source organism: Mischocyttarus mexicanus (assembly GCA_023678845.1). Lineage (NCBI taxonomy): Eukaryota > Metazoa > Arthropoda > Insecta > Hymenoptera > Vespidae > Mischocyttarus > Mischocyttarus mexicanus. Next base: position 447,543 of record JACGTP010000047.1, on the reverse strand, counting down.
AGTACTCTTCTCTTTCCCGAAGGACTGGAACTTCTCATCCTAAGATATCTGAGTTCACTTACCGAAGAAAATACCGAATCTCAACACACACATACACATACTCACACATTTATACACACAGGTGAAACGTGTTGGATAAAGAACGACAACGTTGCGAAATAGTTTCTACCAGTTAGTAAAGAAAAGTTGTGCCCTTGAATGCTAGGAGTTTTAAACGCCTTTCGCTGTGAAAGAGTTTGGCCTGTTGGCAAAAAAGGAAAAGAAAAAAAAGGGAAAAAGAAAAATACAAAAATAGAAAAGGAAAGAAAAATTGAATTCATCAAGGTCTTTCTTACATTCCTTGTCGCTTTTCACAGCATCTACTTTCATCTTAAAAGATAACGAAGTTGCCGATAAGTCCCTAAAAGAATGAGCTTGTAAAAAGTTGAATTAAAATTTACAGTTGGCCCATTTTAAACATTACCGTCAATTAGAATACACTTTGAAATAAAAAGATGCACCATCGAACGATGAAAAATGTTTATTGGAATACTAAAAATAATAGATTAATTTCTATGAAAAATCTTGCATCATAAAATACTATCGTGGCGTTCTGAGGAAAACAAGTGGATTCGGCTTGGCAGTCAAAGTGTTAATGTTTCGAAGTATATAAAAATATTGTCAAAGTTTTATTTTACAAGGTAAGGAAAATAATCGAAAAGAAATAAAGAAAGGAAGGAAGGAAGGTATCGAAATCGAAGTGAAGTCTAATAGTCAGGGATGTGCAGTTTCGTAATGTATATTCCTTGACACCAGCCTGGGGTTATTAAATAAAGAGACCCTAACGGTTTCGTCTCGTACGAACCCCCCGGGGCAACGTTTCCCTCATTACTTGATCTACCCCAAAAAGTATAGTCACAGGTTTTCCTTCGAAGATAACGTAAGAAAGGAAGACCCTCCGTGGTATTATAGTTCCGTTCATGCCAACTTATCTAGTACTTCGTATTAGCTTTGAAAACTGTGCGTTGCTCGGTTCCATGCTGATATTTTTCTCTCTCTCTCTCTCTCTCTCTTTCTTTCTCTCTCCTTTTCTCTTTGTTTCTTGGGCTATCTTGCTTGCACCACTTTCTTCGTTCTATCTCTCTCGTTCACCCTTCCCGGTCGCGTCCCGCGATATTGGCTTTTCCTTCGGGGATCTCAGGTATTGCGATTTTAATTATGTTTGAGTTTGCGTTGGCCGTCGTTACGAGATCCCACGTTCCTTCTTCTCCTACATCCCCCTTCATTGGGTGAGCTCACAGTTATGTTGAAAAATTTAAGAGACCGTTGCCATCGTAGTTTCTTTTTTTTCCCCTTTTCTTTTCATTTCCCCGGGAGTATAAAATGAGAAGGAAAATTATTAGAAATAATGTTCGGCGAGATACGGTTACCACAAAAAAAAACAGAAAAAAGAAAAAGGAGAAAGGAGTACAGTAAAATAAAGAAAAATATATATACACGGAGTGGTGAGAATAGGCGCGACTTGGAGACTGAATATAAATTGTATTTCACGTTTAAAAAGGACACACCGTGTTGAATGCTTTTTTTAAATTAAAAGAAAATTACGAATGGAGGGTATAGTATAGAAGATACGAAAAATCTAGAGATGGAGAAATTAACTTCAGTTCTTCTTCTTCTTCTTTTATTATCTTTTTCAAAAAGATAGACTTTCCCCCCTTCTCCTCTCTTTCTCTCTTTCTTCCTTTGCAGTTTCTACTTTCACTATCGTAGTCGAAAGCGAGGATGCTATCTACAGAATGGTAGTCGGATAATACGAAAAGACTTTGCATACTTTTTCTTAGACGGAAACTCGATGACGAACAATCCGTGCCGGCGACGACTGTCTGACAAGAGTTGAGAAAAGGCTAGAAAGATAGAGAGATAAGGATAAAGATAAAGATAAAGATATAGAAAGATAGAAAGAGATTGAGTAAGGGAAAGAAAGAGAGAGAGAAAAAGAGATTGAGTGAATGAATGAGAGTAGGCGACGACAATGCAGCCGAGCAAAATTACTTGGAATCTTGAATACCAGCGGGGAAGCTGAGTTAACGTCGAAAAGCTCCTGAGTGACTTGCTTGAGGTTTAATCACTAGGAGAAACTTTAGTAATGGGAGCTGCAAAGTGCTCGCGAGAAAGAGGCTAATGCTTCTCTTGCGTTTCGACTCTATTACCTGAGCGCATTAAAACTTAGACAAATATATGCCTGCATGTGTGTACCGACATCACATGGACGATATGAATATGTGAGAAGATTGTATATATATAATTTACTACCTTGGTAGTATGAAAACATCGAACCTCTTCTTCCAACGACAGGTGCACCTCACCTACGTTATCATATCATCAACATGTTAAATAACTTACACTAACAATCTCAATAAATATCTTCTAATTGATTCATTGATTCATTAATTTTACGTTTAAATATATCTAACCAAATACAATTTTCTATTCTTATCATCTATTATGAAACCCAGATTCGATTATTTGTGTAATCCTCGCAAACGAATTAATTGGGATGGCAAACTGGATCTTAAAATACATAGAGTTTCTTAGCTTTTAAACCGATATGATGTGTATTTTTGGTAAATTACAACTTATATTTAAGTTCTTAATGAAATCGTTCCAATTTCGCTAAGCGATATTTATATTTGCCAACAAATAAATGTAACTTACAATTACCAGATGATAAACTGAAGTTAATGATATCGGTTGAAAGCTTTTATACACGACTGGCTGTAATTTTCTATCAAATACTTAAATACAAGTTATATATGGGTTAAATTTTTCTTCGGATTTTTATTTACCGATAGAGTTAGATATAAATAACAATACGATAGTAAATGAGTAATCTTAATTGACGTAAACTTTTGATCGATAATTGAAGATAGAAATTTTGGTTGTAAATCTTCATTAAAATTGGATACCAAATTGTCAAAGAGATTAGAATAATTTTCTAAACGAAATAGATAAAATTTGATGGGAGGAGTAGGGAGTCATTATAAGTATAGATAAAAATTAATAAGATCTTAAAGAAAATATCCTTGAATAACGATACAACGTAAAACTTTAATATCTTTTTGAAAACTTGTAATATCCTAACGATACCACCAGCATTTACGATGTACGTGCTAAAACATCGTCGTTCTAATTCGGCTCACTCGGTAGAAAGGAGCGGTCACGATAATCGACGAGCAGTGCTTCCAATGTGCAAGCAAATTGTATTAATAAATCGCACGGCCATAATGCACCGTCGGCTAATTTACAAGGACTCGTTGGCGGAAGGTAGGTATACGCGTGCAGGATGAGGAACAGAAGAGAAGACGATGAAGAATGAGAAATAGGAGGATGAGGTAGGAGGTAGCAGGTAGGAGGAAGAGGAAGAGAGAGAGAGAGAAAGAGAATGAGTGGGTAATTAATTTATACAGCGCGGAAATTATACGGCTCGTGTGCCGTCCGCTTGAGAGAAATCGATCGGCACCGTTCCTAAGTACCCAACGGTACACTTTCAACGCCGTGCTTGGATGTCGAACGAAAGGACGATGACAAAGGATCGATAAAATAAAAAAGAAAAAGGAAGGGGAGAAAGAGTAGAAAAAGAAATTTCGCGTAAACATGTAAATGGGAAGAATAAGTAAAAAACAGCAGTGGTGGTGCTTTATTTCCCCATCGATATTCACCAAAATGAGAAGAAGACTGTACGTTGCACATGATTTAAGATACTCCTTCCTTTACGATTTTATAAGATAAATTACCCGTCCTGGAATTTTTTTCTTTGCGATCACGAAAGAATCTCAGAAAAGACTAGGAAGAGAAGAAGAAGAAGAAGAAGAAGAAGAAGAAGAAGAAGAAGAAGAAGAAGAAGAAGAAAAGAATGTATCAAAATAAGAAAAAGATAACATGGCCAATGATTTATCCTGTCTTAACAAAACGTCGGCTAGACTACGACAATTTTCTATAAGTGTAAGAGAAATTTAGGAAAGAATGAGAGTGGTTAAAAGAAGGTGGTGAATGAGGGTGTGACTAGGACTAGAACTAATTTCAAGAAAGGAGTTTTAATCTCGAGTCAAGCTACTTTCTCTCTCTCTTTCTTTCTTTCTTTTTTTCCTTTTCTTCTTACCCTCTTCTATCTAGACTTACTCTACTATATGCATTATAATTATGAACAGGGATAGGTTCCGTTTTAGGGATCGCTTCGTAACCAACCCCTCCGTGGCCTCGAGGCCGCCCTCTACCGTACGAGTTACGAATAATTGGTATTTATGTTCGTGGACGGTATGCTGTACCGTGATTTGTGGCTGGAACTCTGTTAATGAGATGCACGTGCCCGTTAATTAACCGCAGGAAAGCGCACACTTCGAAATTCAACTACGACTGACAACACAAGAGGGGGGTCTTGAGAATGTAATCCTTTCTAAGCATCAACCCCATTTCTTTTTTTTTCCACCCCCCTCACTCCGTCCCTCTTGCCACTATACGTAACATATCAGGATCGTATTTCTTTTTTTTTCTTTGAAGTCACGCGTTAAGGATTACGTGCTCTTTGGTAAACATAAATTTAAAAAAAGTCGATTTTTAAATTGAATTCTAGAACTTATTGATCGTTCTCATTTCGTTAAATACAAAAAAAAAATAAACCTTTCTTTGCAAAAGGCTTGTTAATAGAAATTTAAACATATCAAAAGGTATAGACAATATTCGAGGTACGTTTAAATTTAGTTATCGATATGAAATGTAACAAAAGGAATGTTCATTTAAACGTGTAGAACACCAAATTGATATCCATCGGAGTAATAAAAGAGTAAACTAAATAAAATAAATAAAATTTCACTTTTTGTACGTGTGTGTGTGTGTGTGTGTGAATGTTACAGATCAATTTCTCTAATTCTCTATCTCTCTATCTCTCTTCCTATCTCTTTCATTTCTCATCATCAGCTAAAAAACAATTTTTACTTTTACTATCGACCCTTCCTCGCGTCGCCAAGAAAAATCGAGACTTTTCTCAATCTAAGCTTTTCGCTGCAGGACACTAAGGGAAAAAAAATGGCTCGTTCAATCCGTGTCCACGCGTGATCGACTTGCCAGTACGAGGTAAAGAGAAAAAAAAGTAAGAAAGCTAAAGAGAGAAAGAGAGAGAGAGAGTAGTATATAAGATGGGGAGAAGAAAAGTATAAGGGACAAGAGAGAAGCTACGAGAAAGGGCAGTATATGGCTTTCGAAGTGAGATACACCTATAAGGAAAAGAAGGAAGGAAAGAAGGAAGGAAAGAAGGAAAGGAAGAAGGAAGGAACGTTGTCCACGTAGGGGAAACCCGAACGACCCATTGTGCGAAGTTAATAAAGAAATATACAAGGTGACCAACCTCGGCATTTAATATCAATTTGCCCTCTACAGCTCGTTTTCGCCCCGCAATGGCCTCTGGAACGTCGTCGAAAAAAAGGAAAAAAAAGAAAAAAGAAAGAGGGAAAAAAAGGGAATAGAAAGAGAAACAGAGGATGAGAGTTAGAGTGGCAGTCACGGAGGTATAGAATGAGGTAGGGTGGGGTGTGGGGAAATAGCGTGTGGAAAGACAACGAACGGGTGGGGAAGAAAATAAACGGGGAGAATGAAGAGAAAGAGCGAGACAAGGAGGAAACGAAAGGGGTTGTTTCTTATGTTGGAATGAAGGAGAAGATAGGACCGACGAAAGGAAGAATAGGATTCTGAGAGAAAGAAAGAAAGTGTAAGAGAGAGAGAGCGAGAAATAGGGAGGAATGTCGTGGTTGATGGTTGAATTGTAAGACTAAGGGACAATAAGAAAGACGGAAGTACGGAATGCGTCGGTTTTCGCGGAGACGAAGTAATTGTTAAAACGCGTTCTTACTTGCGAACTGATTACTTTTCCACTAGGCGAACACACCTAAAAACAATAACAGGGATAAACTCGAGAAACGTTCCAACCCTTTTCTTGCGTCACCTCTTCATTCTTAATGGAAATATTGATAAGAGGAGTTGAAAAACAATTTCTAATAGATACTTACTTTCCTTTTCTTCTTACTATTTAATCATTTAATTGTATCTCTCAAGAGTATAATAATATCGAGGTAATTATGTTTAAATTAGCTAAGGGAACGTTGACATTTTATAATATCTCGTTGAAATTACTTGAAATAATTGATCGTAATAAATTTTCCTATACTATTTTAATGTAATTATGTTAAATAATTTAAAGATATTTTCAATGTAATAAAGAAATAAAAATGGACGAAAAGGAAGAATCCGAATAACTCAAGGAAGTAGATACGTAAACGAAGGTTTCAGCAAGGGACTTAACAATCATCGTATGTCGGAACGGATCCCTCCGGCTCGTTTACACAACACACAGTGACGCATGCCAAGCCCGCGGAAATCCTTTCGATTAATCGTTCGACCGGCATCCAAAGCAAATGAATCCGAAATTAATTCTGTAATCCTACTTTGAAAGCCTCCGCCGAGCTCATGGTGGGACATGAATTATGTCTTCTGTCGAGGAAGCGCACCTGTCGCCCGGACGCTAGAATAATCGTATCATTTGCATATAGAACAGGAAGAGGGAGAGAGAGAGAGAGAGAGAGAGAGAGAGAGAGGTAAAGGGATGATAGAAAATACACGTTTTGCTTCATATCGAGAGATACCTTCTCTCTCTCTCTCTCTCTCTCTCTCATGCACACACGCATACATTCACTGACTCTTGTTATATTCATAGCACTGCTATTCTGTCTTAGAGATACGGAAATTTGCAATGGCATTCCTTTGTGAGAAGAGCATTAGTCCAGCCCTTATTAAGGCCATACCTGAAGCTACACGGTGCATACCTACGTCAAAGATGATGAGCTCTCAAAGATGCATACAGAAATAGTTAGAAATATTCGGTTATGTAATCTCGTAAGCGCCGATGATTCTATCTTGTTCTATCCTCTTACTTGCTTTTCACCATGTAACAGAGCTTAAATGTTTATCGAGAGAAGAGCTTAGACGGATCTCGCCTTTCGATACCGTTTCGCGTATCGTGCGGTCGAACCTAGATTACTCTCTTCAAGAACTCGTCGGCAGGCAAGCAGGCAAGCAAGCACGCGTCGTTGAACAACTACTTCCAACATAGTTTCAACCATAGAATCTTTCCTAACCATTCACCTCCTTTACCACCATCTCCCTTCTCTTTCCCTTTTCCTTCATGCTTCAATGAGCTCCTTGAATCTTTACAATACCTACATACTACGAAACGAGAGGAAAATCGATAAGACTACGCTTCCATCGTCTCTGTCCTCCTTGCATGAACCTTGAAAAAAAGAAAAAAAGAAACAGAGAAAAATATAGTAGGTACGTAACCTACGAAATACAAGACTCTCCAAGCTCTGCCATGATAAAATAAAAGAAGAAAAGTATTTTCATCGATAGATCACAAGGCGAGCAGAAGACGAACGAGACGCGGTCGTCTCGGTTTGTTTCCTTGGCAAGCTCCAGAGAATTATGGAACCTCCGAAAGCTTTACAGGACTTTCTCTCTCTCTCTCTATCATTTTCTCTTTCACTCTATCTCGTTTGTGCACTTTCGACCCCTACGCAATCCAGACACGACGACTTCTGATCTTCCAAGCGCGTTACGGCAGTGACTACCTTTCTAGCCGTACGAGCTTCTACTGGTAATTGATTTTGCGACCGCATCGTCCTTCCAGCGGCTAAGGTAGAAACTAGGAGAACCCTTAATGGTCCACCTTCCACCAACGTACTCGTCACTATCTTTTACGGGTCCTCCCATACGTGCCCATTACGGTACCTACATATGGCTGGCTACCACACGAGAAATACGACGAGATCACGAAATTCACTTACTCTTATATCCCCTTTACCCCCTTCCTCCTAACCATACTATCTTATACTATAATATACCCTTTTGGTCTATACTATACAACAAAACGCACAAGATCCAACCATAACCGTTCGCCCTTGTTCTTTACGATATTTTTTCACGCTTCAACGATCTTGCCCACCCCCACCCTCTCTGCTCCTTTCCGTTTCTTTCGTTTTTCTCAGGTTCGAAAGAGATAGAAGCTTACTAAAGTTCTTCCCAGAGTTATTAACTCTTTGTGGGCACCGATGTATTTTCGATACGAGAGCATCTTAGACGGTTCTCTTCCTTTTCTTCAAGATTTAACATACTTCATATTTACTTATTTTTTTTTCTCATCCTCCTCATCTTCCTCTTATACTTCTCTTCTTGTATATACGAAAGCATTCGCTCGCCTTTGAGGGATAAGAAAAATTTGTAATATAATCTCTACTTGAAAATAATCGGTAAGATGATAAAGTATTATAGCATCTCGTTGTACCTCCGTTAAAGATAACGTTAAGTAATAATACATTTTTTTAATCTTTTAACGAGATAATATTTAAAATGTTAGATAAAATACGATAGATTTTTGTAAATTTTCAATTATCTATTTGTAGAATACTTCCAATGAAAAAATAAGTAAATGGAGTAATAATATCCTCGATTTCAATTCCATATCTAAAGAAAAATTATATCTCTATAACTAATAAATTATAAAAGAAAAAATATATAATACGAGATATCTTTTTTTCCCGTAACGTTCCTTCGGGATATTATTAGAGATTCATTGCAATTAATTTCAATATCATCAACGGATAACTAATTGTAAAGTAAAAGACTCGTAAAGTTGCTTTTACTTTAACGACTCTACCGAGATTCACATTCTTTTTCTTCGTAAAAATAGAGATAAAGCATCCCCCCCTTAACTCTCTCTCTCTCTCTATCTTTCTGTCTCTGTCTCTTTCTTATTTGCTAGAAGACAAGTCGACACTTTCATCGACTTTTCCACTTTATTCGTGGAAATCTGAGGTACCGCAGCCTCGAGGTGAAATATAATTCGTTAGTTAACGATCGACTTATCGAGAAAATTTAAACGAAATTGAGCGTCGAATCACTTCATGAGAAGAGTGAGGAAAAGGAAGAATATATATATACATATACATTGACGCTTCTTTCCTTTAACGAGCATCTACGCTTTTAAAAGGAAGAATCCTTCTGCCTTTATCATTTCTCCCTCTCTCTCTCTCTCTCTCTATCTCTTTTCCCTTTTTCAGAATTCTCTCGCTCTCCTTTACGAGCGCGTTCTACGTAAGTCAGCCATTACGGTGTATAGTGAGAAGCCTAAACGCATAGACGGGGACGTCTAACGTTCGCGTCGACGTGTCGAGACATACGTCTCCTATCGGGTTATGGACCTGTAAATACGTCCGACGTGTTTACACGACTATAAGCTCGGCAGTCTTGTAAATAAGTTAACCTCAAGTCTGTCTCTCTCTTTCTCTCTCTCTCTCCCTCCCCCCCTTGTCTAGCTAGTAGATAATAGTAGTAGTAATAGTAGTAGTAGTGGTAGTAGTAGTTTTACGAGGACAACGACAAAGTACCGATATAACGTCGTTGGATAGCTCGAGGCTAAACTCGAATTGGTCTTTCTCTCTCTCTCTATTTTATTCTTTTTCTCTTTCATCTTATTCTTCTTGTCCTTTTCTATCTTTCTCTTACTTAGCCGTCGTCGAGGATTTTCGTATTCGTGGATGAATTTAACTCGGAGCCTTAACCGAAGGCACGACGCGATAAATCACGCGTTACCGTGTCGAGACTGCTGCCGTGACACGTCACTCTTTCTCTCTTTTTATCTTCCTTTCTTTCTCTCTTCCTTTCTCTGTACAGATAGATCTATCTATCTCTATCTTTTTCTTCCCGTTCTAGACGTACCAGCCACCCATCGGAAAAAACACCATGGAGATATCGCATCCGGTACTTCCGCGAACCGTTCTCGTAATTTTATAATATACGAGACTACTCTATGGTGATACCGTGATGAATTAAAAGAAAAAAAGGAATAGAGAAAGAGAGAGAGTGTGTAACTTTTACGTCTCTTTACGTCGTAATAATAAACCGATCCTTCACCTAACGCATTCTATATCTTTCTATATATGTCTGCTTGTTCTCTTCGTATTCTAGTTTTAATGATTTGCGAGCACTTCTACAAGAAAATATATACCATACAGTAGTAGGCTTATTAAATCTGCCGTCCGGGACAATGATGACGGACGACGAGCGATCAAATTTAGCACGCTCGAATATACTCGTATAACAAAGTATGGTAGTTACCATCGTAACGTTCTCATTTTGTCTGTCCTTTTCTCTTTTTCTCTCTTTATCATTTTTTTTTATTTCCCTACGTGAAAATTGTACCATTTATTACGACAGTTAACTAAAAGAACAAAAGATTGAATACCTTGATTTATTTTATGATATATTTGGATGATTTAAATAAATTTTAACAATAAATCAAAAAATTAATCTTTTATTCAATATATATATTTTGACGTATGAATTTATTTTAACAATTATAATTAGAAATATATTATTTTGATGTTATATATCTACAAAATATATACATATATATTAATAACAATTGTAAAATAATAATCCTTCGTATTAATTTCTTTCTTTTTTATTTTCCCCCTTACAAATTTAATTTCCATGTCGACTACAAACTGGTGATTTCTCAATTTCTAAAATCAGCTTCGAGGCACAATCGCTAGAATGGGATATTGTTGCAATGAGGAAGAGGAAGAGACAGAGGAAACGAGAAGACACGCTGAGAAGAGGAATAACTCCGGAGCCAATTTCCATCCGAGTTATTAGTTTGGGTTACATATACATATATACATATATACATATATACACATATATATATATATATATACTCTTCTTCCGTTTGTGGAGCTACCATACTACTATCTTTACATACAAATACCTTAAGCATAAAGATGGATAGACCGTAAGGGTAAGCAAGCAAGCATGTATACGATTCCTTGGTAGGCTCAATAATACGAAGAAGACGAAGAAGAAGATGGGAAGGAAAAGGGAAGAAAATCGAAGGGTGGTACCGGAAGTCAGGGTCTTGGGGTGCTTTCCGCTACCTCCTGCGTGAGGCTTCCGGTACGATGGAGGGGGTAGACCACCCTTTGTTCACCGGAGATAGCAGGACGATCTTCCTACCACCATCGTAACCACCAACACTGACTTTCATCTCTCTCTTTCTCCCTTACTCCCTTTTCCTTTCACTCTCGCGAAACCCTCTCCTTATTTGACTTGTCAGTCGCTGTTCGTTCTTTCGAAAGGTTCCCTTTCCCTATTCAACGAAGGTCCTCCATCTTCTTAGTTACCGGAACTTCGATCCTCTCTTTCTCTCTCTCTCTCTCTTCTTTTCCTTCTTTTTCTTCCCACCCTATATCATGGCCTGCCAATTCGTTTCTTTACTCCTTGCTTTGTTCACCCTATCGAGTAAGATCCGCCCCATTACGCACCAGGCGAATAAACAGATACGCCGTTAGTCGACTGAATCAGCGAGGACGAATTTTTCTACGTTCAGGGAGTGGGGAAAGGGGGAGGGGTGGTAAGAAATAAAGAAAGAGTACGAGATGGTTGAAAAGTTGAGAAGATGCTAAGACGATTCCTTTCAACGAGAGGAAAAAACGAAACGACGACGTTCATTTGCGTGTCCGTGGTAGTAGACGCAGCCAACTACCAACATGAGCAAGAAAAAAAAAAGAAAGGAGAAAGAACCTCTGATAAGATAGAATTGTTTTTTTATTTTCGTTTCATCCCCCTTTCTCTTTACCCTCTACCACCGTCTAATGACCTTCCAAGATGTTCCTCTTCGGTTGCATCGTAAATTGCTTTGGTGGTCCCTCACCGCGAGGAAATATTGCGAGTCCTCTTTCTCCTCCTCCACCCACATCTTTCTCCTTCAGACAACAACGATTTTCTTTCGTTTTTTTTATTATCATTTCTTTCTGTTGTAAAAAAAACAAAAAAAATAGAAAAGGAGTAACTCTTTCTTTCTTTCTTTCTTTCTCTCTCTCTTTTGCGTTTAAGGAAAGAGATTATGAGAGGATTCCAAGGATCGGAAGACTTTTTTCCTTCTCTCCCTCTCTGTTGCTCTCCTTATTCTTTTTCTTCGTCGGTAAAGAAAATAGTTTCCTCTTGGTAAGGTCACCGACCGGTGAAGAAGCAATTTCGTCGGCACGTTGCGGCGAGGATGAGAATTCCTAAAACGAAAAAGAGCGTCTGCTACCTTTCGCTCACCCTTTGACGAAATCGAGGGATCGCGTAAAAGCCGATCACCAACACCTTCAACTTCTCTCTCTCTCTGTCTTTCTCTCATACTTTCCTTTTCGGTTTGTAGAGGATGGGAATGAAAACGATAGAATGAAAAAAGATCGAAGAGTGAATAAGGTGAGAAAGAAAAGAAAATAAAAGATGAGAGAGAAAAACGGGAAAGGATGGAGAAGAGGAAGGGTGGAAGGGAAAAGGGAGGAGTGCCAACGCGTATCGACGACGAATTCGGGTGGAAGTTTAATCGAGCACTGGGAAGGGTCGACCACGAATTCCACGGATCGGCGTAGTAGGCAAGGGGTAAACGGGGAATATAGGGGAGGGTGATGATGGTAAGCAAGAAAAAGAGGAGTCATACCAATGCGAAGGGTGAAAAAGGACCTGGCTATTTCCATCGCGAAAGATCTTTCGTAGAAAGCGAAAAATGAAGCGAATCCATCAACTCTTCTTCTCAGTTCTCTACGAGTATGCGTTCTTCGAGTAACACCACCCTCCTGCTCCCTTCCTACCCTTTACTTCATTTGCTTTGATTATTTCGCTTTTTCCAGCAAAACCGAGAAAAATGTCGTTTTTGTGCTCGTTGAGTCTTATGAATGAACGAACGTGTCTTGATAAAGAAACACTGTTTTACTATTCTTCCTTTTTACTCTTCTTTCAACGACTTAAACCTGGACAATTTGTCTCACAATTGTGGAGAATATCTTTAAGAAGGAATAAAGAAAAGAAGAAGAAGAAGAAAAGTTAAAAGTAATAGAGAAAAGGTAAGAAACGACACCGTCGTTGCCTATCCCTTGTCAACGTAAGAGATTCCACTATCGAGTTCAAAGGTCAACACCGATAACGAGTTCTCCGTGACTCAACGATTTCTTCGGAATTTTAGAATCAACATTTATTACCGTTACGCGAATATAATAGATCGAATTTTCTAGATCGATATTCTTCTCTAACGTATGGATTTATTATTCTACAAAAAAAATCGCACATTGTTTTTTATATAAAAAAGAAAAAGAAAAAGGTCAGTGGAAGATTAACACGTTTTCCCCAAAATATTTCAATTGAATCTAGAATATTTTTCAATAATCATTGACGTAAATACTGCAATTAGAATATTACGTTAAAATCTAAGAAGGTTGAAATTTGCTAACTAATTAAAGAGAATAGTACCGTACGGTAAGAGATAGTACTACGCGTTACGAGTTAAGAGCTATAGGATTTATCGCGTTGTAAGAAACTAAGAACCCGTGGGTAGGTACATAATTATTTTGAGTCAGCACTTTCTCGCTAAGTTTCTTCATGCGAGAGCACGGAGAACTCGTAGGAGGATCCACTATACCCTTTTCGGATCCATGAAGAAGCCCTCGAGCAAAAACGATAATGCGACTGTTCGACTCCAAGTGGATCGTAGAAAAGCGATTTAGCAGCTTCCTGGCAGACGTACCTTCGGGCAATCCTTTCTTCCTTCCTTCCTTCCTTTCTCTCTCTCTCTCTTTCTTCTTCTAGAGATACTTGGACACGCGTTTCAAGCATACATGAATGCGAACATACAACTAACCGAAAACTGAATCCTCTTATTCCTAAATCTACTTTGCATTTACGTTCAATCTCTCTCTCTCTCTATCTTTATTATTCTCTCTCATTTTTCTTCTTTCTTCCTCTCGAGTAACTAATTTAATTCGTTAAAAACGAGACACCTCCAAGTACGGTAAATAAGATATCTCTTCTTTCCCATACCAAACCTTGAATCTAATCTAACTGATTTTGACCATCACTTCTAACTTTTCCAAATGTAGAAATCCAAAAGATGAGTTTAGTCGATATAGTCGAAGTTTCAAACTACTCTTACCACGAAGAAGTTCTGTACTACGCGAGATGATATGTAAAAGGGTCGTTCAATATTCAAGAAAAATAAAAGAAAGGAATAGGGGGAAAACAAATACGTGGTCGATGTATATATGTATATACATATATATATATAAGTAAGGGAGTAAATTATTTCAATTTTACGAGGAAAACTAACGCAATAAAAAGTATTCAAAAAAAAAAGAAAGAAAATAATAACTACCCTTATACGATAAGTTTTGCGCGAATTGTTTCGAACATTGCTAAAAAAACTTCTAACTATATATATATATATATATATATATATAAAACTTAACCATCCTTAAACATGAAATAAAATTTTCCCCTCTTTCACTCTATTCCAAGGATACTAATAAATATCTCGTCTTTATTACAACGATCCTACTTCATGGTCCTTTCTCCGTTACAACTCTTGTTACTTTTTCCAAAGGAGCTAAAGAAGAGAAGGCACATAACCGTTCGAACGAAACTTTCGAGTATTCTCGTCGTGTATAAGGTGATGATATACGAAATGAAATAGAAATGGTAAAAAGGAACGGGGTGAGGGTGGGGTAGAGAAAGTAGAAGAAAAGAAGATAGCGAGAGATGATCGAAAGGACGAAATAGATGAGAAAGAAAAAAAAAAAATTGAAATAAAAGATAAAAGATATCGAGAGAATAAGGTAAAGAGAAGAAGAAGAAGAAGAAGAAGAAGAAGAAAATGATACTGCTGCTGCTTCTGCTCGGATCAAAAGGAAAAAGAGAATGTAAAAGAAAAGAAAAAAGAAGAAGAAGAAGAAAAAAAGGGAGATAGAAGTTTTCCAAGTTCGCGACGAAGATCGTATAATAAAACAATCGTATTCCGCACCAACGGAGCGAGAAGCAATAAGGGAAGAAGAAGAAGAAGCTGGGTGGGTAGTGTAGTACTAGTAGTAGTAGTAGTAGTAGTAGTAGTAATAGTAATAGTGATAGTAGTCTCGGAGATATTCTTCAAAACAATATTTCGCCGATGTCCGTCGTCCCATCGAACGACGTCGATCCGGAGCTTGGTCGAAAAGTATCGAAAAGGACGACTGGAAGGAGCCAAGGCGAATACTGGGTAGAAAGTATGAAGGAAAAGAAATAAAAGGAATAGGAGAAGTATGAGGATGGGATGAAAAAGAGAAGGAAACGACTTTCGTGGCGACGCCCGTACGAAGGAAAGAACGAAAGAACGAAAGAACGAACGAAAGAACGAAGGAACGAACCCGCCGTTTATGGATTTTCGATAGCAGTCAACCTAGGCGAGACTGAAAAGTCGAATACTTTTGCGTATGTACGCGTAGCGCGAAAAATTCCTTTTTAAGAGACTCCCAGTCGTCTTTTATCGCTAAGATATCTACTGAAAACGCTTTTCAACTCGACGACGGCCACGATACTCTCTGATGGAGTAGAATATGTGTATACATATATATAAGGACGTTGCACTCGATAGAATCTGAAAACTGTAAAGAAAAAACTATGAATAGATGTTTTATTTATTTATTTTATATTATATTACGTGATAAACCCATTAATACAAAATACAAGCAAAATAAATCAAGACTTAACACACAGAATAAAGATTATAACATACGTGCTAGATAATTTCTTATAGAAGATATTGATTGATAAAATACATCAATATGGTGATGATAGAAATTGTCAAGTGACCAATTGAAAACTTCATTTGTTTTATTTATTATTCTTAATATCGTATATATTTATAAGATATTCATACACACATAAACGAAAACATTTCAATCGAAAGAATATAGATTTCTTACGTACCAATTTTAATAGCAAGAAATTTGTCGAGAATTTACGATAATCGCGAGTAATGAAATAGAGAGACAGAGAGAGAGAGAGAGAGAGAAAGATAGATACATATGTGTGTATCACGCGTACACTAACACACATGAATGTACATGGAATCGAGGAGTTATCGACGATCTGTCGCGTTTTAAAGTGCCATAGAACACGTATAGGCGTCTCGATCTTGGCGTTATTTACGACAAGCCGCTTCTCATACGGCGGCAGAAACGATCGCGCCCATCGAGATTCAATGGATTCATCTTAAATCTTTCATGGTTCGCGTGTTGAGAAAAAGGAAGATAATTTCGTCGTATCTATACGTAGTAGAAAAAGGACGTTGTAAAATTGTACTTTACGTCGCAATAACTGCACCATTGTGATCCAGCCACTTTTCCTTCATGGAGAACAAGAGTTTACGTTCTTATAGGAACATTCGTTTACCGTCCACGAAGCAAGCTTTTCTTCATGGTTTCTTTTTTCTTGGCCAAGGTTTTGACAGGCTTACTTACTTTACTTCCTTCCTTCCTTCCTTTCGTTCTTTCTTTATTTGTTCATAACGTTTAAATTATGAGAATGCTATTAGATATTGTAAGATATTTTCTAAATCATTCGCAACATATTTCTTGATACTTATGTTAGATATTAAAAACCTCTTTAGAAGTTAGTCAAGAAAATCCAGTTCCCTATCGATGTGTATTTGTAGTATGGACAAACTATAGAACCCTTGCTGGATTTATTGAAGGTGTATCTCGTTCTTAGTTATGCTAGGAATGTTTGAGGGCTGACGTGGCGAAAAATTGCTAAAGAACGTGTTAGTGAAAGGTATCGTATAGTGAATGATTGACCATCATAAGAGTATCATAAAAGTGCCGAGTCATTCGTGTCACCAATTATTAGAATAGTGTCTATTAAGGTTATTTATCATCTCCTTTAAGATAAATATATTTGTAATTAAAGAGTGGGAATATTAGTTAATCAGCCATCGAAGATTGAAGATTGTAATAGAAATCCTATTAATATAATTAATCACATTGAAATTCGAATATTATAATTAATCAGAAGTTGAGAAAGTCCTTTCCAATATAGATAGTAGATAGTAGATAGTAGATTGCAATAATAACCACTAGCATAGATGAGACGGTACGTGATGAACGGTAAACACCGACAAAACATATTTCAATCAAAGTTCCAAAGAGCTAATCTCACTCTGGCAGCGTGACGAAGTAAACGGAGAGTGATTCTCGAAGGGATCGGAGATCGATACACCCAACATTGGACGGAAACTTCTCTAAGTATCTACACGTCCGGTCAATTTTTATCTTTTTCTACTTATAGAGAGAATGTAACACCGAGGGGACGAAAACGACAACTCTGACGAGAAGAGAGTACTTCTTCTCAGAGAGAAAGAAAGAGACGGGATAATGCTTTCACACCATAGAAATTTCGATAAAACCTTCTGAACAAGCTTCACGCTCGAACTCGTCTTTCTCGAATCTTACAAAACGAAAGAAAGAAAGAAAAAGGAAATAAAAAAATAAAACAAAATGGAGGTTGGTGGTGGGATAGAGTTAGCGTTATGGTAAGGTACGTTACAGTACGCGAACGATCGAATTTGTTGGAAAGAAATAGAAGTCAGAGTTGAATGTAGGAGCTCGTAATGGAGCTACAGATTCGTTCGATCTCGAAAAGATTTCAAAAAGATATAAGGCGATCGGAAATCAAAGAAAAACTTGTTAAAATGTATAGAACCTTTCTAAAAGGCGAGAGGGGGTGAACGTTCAAGAGGTTGCTTCGTTGGTACTCGATGCTAAAAGGAAGAAAAAGTATTAGGATGAGCGTGTTAAGTTCTTTTTATTTTCTCAAAGACGACTACTACGACTACGACGACGACAACGTCTACGACCTCCTGTACTTGATCTCTCGATAAAGGAGAAAAGCAATGAGAAAGAGAAAAAGAGACGGTATACACATCCGAGACTGAGAACACGAGCAAATATAATACCGAGGTTGACCATGGGAAATCACGTAATATACTCGGCTCGAAGCCGAGGGCCAAACGAAAAGAAGCAGTTCGATGAAGGAGTAGAGAAAGAGAGAGAGAGAGAGAGAAATAGAGAATAAAAAAGAAAAAAAGAAAAAAATAAATAGAGAGAAAAGTAAAGAGGTCAGTTCGCGGTAGAGGTAAGATTCGATTGTGGGATTTACGGGACGAGATAAACGACATTCGCCTTGCGTCACAAAATGGAGCAAGGTCCAGCATCGCGAAATGAGAAAGTACCTTTAAGCCGAGTTCAATCCGATTGAATGGAATGACGTCTAACGATCTTTCGATTTGGAAAATAAAAGAAATTCGATCGGATGTTTATTACATGGTAATTTATTTATTTTTTTTCCAACTTTATTAGTGTAATAAAAGAAAAAAAAAATGCAAAAAAGACCAGGTGGTGAAAATTTAGAAAATTCTCATGTTAATCATAACGCCAAGAGCATACGTTAATTAACTCTCCCGGTATTGTTCCGACAAGAAAAAAAAAAAAGGAAGAAATTAATTAAAAATTTCTACAACCGCGTAACAGTCTCTCTCGTTTGCGCAAAAAGCAAAAAATTTATTTGAAAAAAAGGAAAAAAAAGAAAAAGAATATATAAACAGAAGAAAAATAAGGGCTAATTTTAGAGAATGAGCACGAATCAACGGAACTGTTGTATGCATTGCGAACGCAAAGAGTATAAACTGTATGATACTTGCGCGAAACGTTTTTACATTACACTTATTAAAAATAAGAAACATAAATCAAAATACGGGATGAAGAGAGGAAAAGATTATTATAAAAATATTTTCTGGTTTTGAGAGAGATACTCGTGGAAGATTGTATCCCGATGTCGGAAAGATCTTTTGTTGACCTTTGGATATATTCTCAAGCCCCGGTGCAACGAATCGAGCCTGTAATCCTGGATTAACGCGATCCTGGCACACCGATGAAAGCGCGAAAGCGGGATTACGCGTTACACAGCACGGCGTCCCAGTAAACTGGCCGTGCAAGCTTCTACTTTAGGTGTATGTATATATTATATATACGTATATGTATATGTATATATACGTGATATATATTTTATCTACGAACATTTATTCCAAACGGGGCTTGCTATATATACATATATAGTTTAAAGGTAAATCGCGCAATACATTCTGTCCTACCTTCGAGAATGTATCTGATATTGGATAATTAAGTTGTAATCGATATAATCGTACTCGACATCTTTATCTTTTTAAAGTAGATACTAATAGGCAATCAGAAACTTGCTAATATTTTAACAATGTTTTAATTATCTTTGCAGATACTTTCTTCCATTGCCATTTATTCATTCGTTAATTTGATTTAAATAAGCAAGTATTATAATTTAATCCACATATTTATATGTATAGGTTTATCTATATAATTATAATAATGGCATTTATAATATTTAATTAAGTTTATTGACGGTAAGAAAAATTTGTATTTTGTTTTATTCCTAAATCGGACATTACTTTCCGGTACATCTAATATTTATATATATAATAATAACGAGCTACTTGATTAAAAATACCGATCGTTCAGTAATGGGAATGAGTATTATTAAGATGAGAGAAATTGTTTCGTTTTATTTTCTTTTTAGTTTTCTTTATTTTCCTTTTACTCACTCTCTCTCTCTCTCTCTCTCGTTATTTTCTTTTCGAGAAAAACCAACGTCCTTGAAGCGAGCCAAAAAGCAAGTTCGTCGGTTCGTCGATCGAAGCGACGGAGAGAAGCGCATTAATAATTTATGTCGTCGGAGCGATAGGACGTCGACGTTCAACACGATCGCAGAGGAGAACTCGTGAGGGCCAGATAGGATCGCTTCCCGGCGATGGAAATGTGCAAAAAAAAAAAACCAGCTGTACTCCGTCCAGTCACGCGTCTCTCTTTCTCTCTCTCTCTCTTTGGTTCACTCTTTTTTTCGCACCAAACTATTTCTCTTCCTTCCACGAACTTGGAGGATAATAAGGAATTAAGAACACGTGCAACGGCAGCAAGAAACGCTTGAATCACTTTCTACCTGAATTCAAAAATAAAGACAAAAAATCTCTAGGAGCCCGGGTGTGTAAGATTCTGCGAAAGATACTTTTGACTGGTTTTAAATAAAAAGAGGATGAATAAAAAGAAAGAGAGAGAGAGAGAGAGAGAGATATTTATCATGTTCAAGACTAAATTCGAATAAGATTAATATGAATTATCCATCAATCGTGTGTGTATATATTACGAGATACCCAAATGACGTCAATTTATTCGAAATTCTATATTATCGATGCAACGGTATTAAATCGATCGATTCTCTATTTCGAGGGTTAATTAAATCATTCAAACTACCATAGGATTTGACAGTGATTTCTCCTATATATTATTTATCCGGTGTAATCATTAATCATAGTGCGACACGCTAATGGATCGTCCATTAATCAAGCTACGTATCGTAGCTATATATATAGAAACAAAAAAAAAGAAAAAAAGAGGAAAAAATAATACAAACGAGTTTCAAAAGAAGACTCGAAAGGTAGTTTTTTAAATTGTAGAATATATTCGTCGAAAAAGAGAGAGAGAGGGAAAATGGAGGAAGAGTAAAAACGAGACACGTCGTGGCAATTTTCGAGGTCTCGCGTAAAAGATCGAAGTGATTTCCGGCTGACGTTTCCTGTTCGTTTCCGTTTTTGCCACCGTGGTGACAACGAACGAGCCGCTTCCTTCCTTCCTTCCTTCCTTCCTTTCGTCCATCCGTTAGTTCGTCTATTCCGTCAATGCAATTCGTATAGAAACTCGATTGTTCTAATGTCTCGAAAAGGTAAGACTCGATTTAATTGTCACGTGAACGGAGAGAAAGCAATTAAGTTGGTCGGCTTCGTTGCGTCCGGAGCAGACTCAGAAACTCTCGGCTTTCAATTCGTATCAATTTATGTAAAATCTGCTTTCTTCGAACGAGACTCACAGAAAGAAAAATACGCAAAGAAAGAAAGAAAGAGAGCGAGTGAGAGAGAGAGAGAAAACGAGAGAGAAAATAGAATTTAAATGAAGTTTTAACTTGGGTCTTCTTTCCATGAGATTTACTCAGTTTCCTTTTTATCGTATTAACTAGGAGCATAATAATGATTACGTTATAAGTATAAAACTATTAGAAAAATAAAGAGAGAGAGAGAAAAAGAGAAAGAGAGAAAAAAGAAAGAGACAAAGATAAAAAGATAAAACGATGAAACTTCAAAAGAATTATTATCCGGTCATGCCGGAAACGACGATACAAGAAGGATAGGTTGTTTTTATTTCCGATTGGCAACAACTAGCGATGTTTATAGATTGGTCTCGTGTTCAGCGTTACGTGGCTAATCGGACCGCCGCGTAGAACCAGCCGATAATCGCGTTCGATTTCGGAGGATACCCGTAAAAGAGGGGCCCGAGGTAGTACAAAATTTTCCCTCTCCGTAAATTTTCGGCTCAACGGACACGCGATGATCGTGCGAAAGGGAAGAGTGAGTGAACGAGATAGAAAGAGAGAAAGAGAGAAGGGGAGAGAGAGAGACCATTTTACTTTTTGAAATCCATGTTCGTCGGTGAGAACAACGAGCGATCGTAATTAACGTCATCTCCTTTCTCTCTCTATCTCACTCGTATACACTCATACATACATACATACATACATACATACATATATACATCTATGTATATATACATATACACATATCGTACACACCAAAACCATTAACAAACACAAATAAAAGCACAAACGCACACATAGAAAAGAGAGACAGGTAGATATCAGTTAGTTCGATCTATCGTCTCTTTCCTTCCTTTTCCAGTGTATAATTAGTGTCCTATGTCTGTGTAGAGTGTTTCCCCTTCTCATTCTCACCGCGTTAATAACGCCGCAACGACGCGACGCGACGCGACGCGATCGCTTTTGCGGCTTCGCTTATCCGTTCGAAACGAGATTCAATTACGATCGTGCCCTGGAGGTAGAGGGTACGACAAAAGAGCAGATATCGTGGCCTCTCCTCTTGCAATACACACTCTCGTGTATAACATCAGGATAGAATAGTATGAGAGGAGAAACTGGAAAGAGAAAAAAAGATACGATTACTTCTCTTTTTTTTTGTTCTCCTACTCTTTTCCCTCGATTCTCTCCTGTCCCTACTATCTATCACTTTCTTTCTTCCTTTATTTCTTTCTTACTTTCTTTATTTCTTTATTTTGTCATTCTCTTTCCTCTTTCCTTTCATCCACTTTTAACCCTTTCTCTTAATAGTCGTTTTTGAAACGTTATCGTGAACATCGAGTACCCGTATGTCGACCGAGAGCTAGTTTCCTGTAATCTGACCTCTCTCGCAATCGAAGTAAATCGTTTAAATCCGTCGAAATCGTTAGGCGAAGAAAGAAGAATTTTATGCTCTTTCTTCCTCTCTCTCTCTCTCTCTTTCTTTAACTTTCTCTGTAACTTTCTTTCCCTTTCTATCTCCAAAAGCGATTACCTTCAACGTATCGACGACTTAGCAATTTCCTACTACTACCGTAAGATATTTGCGAATTGAGATCGCGACGAAATTTTCTAACGTTCTAGGAAATAAAGGAGAAAGAGGGATTACATTTCCTACAATTTGTACGTGATTTATTATCCGTTTATTATCGCGACTTCTTCTATCTTCCTTTTAGTTATTTTTTTCTTTTAAATCTCGACAAATAAGCGCTGACAACAGAAATATGTTCTATCCAAATAGTTTTCACCAAAACTACGTTGTAAATCTTACTTAAAGTTATAGCGATTAGGAAGATAAGAAGAAGAAAAAAAAACTAAAAGGTAGAGAAAATAAAAATTGCTATGTTTCCTTAAATAGAATTTAGAAAAGGTACGACGATCCTATCTCTTCCTCTTAATTCCAAAAGATTTTTGATCATCGATTATCTCCTTCGTCTCATCTCATCTCCTGTTCACTCGGAAGAACTCTCTTTTTCTCTCTCTCTCTTTTTCTATCTATCTTTCTTTTCCTCGTCTTCCTCTCGTTTACAAGCTTTTAAAAGTTATCGCGCCTCGACGATCTCACGAAACGACTTCTACTCGAGTAGATACGCATAACGAGAATATTTAAGTTTATTGGACCTTCTTGGAACTAACATCGTGTTCATATCGTATCGACGAACCTCGTCATCGTCAACTATTAAAGAACCAATCAACATTGTCGACGCTTCGTAAAAGAAAAAAGAAAAAATAAGTCACGTAAAAAAGCTCTCTTTCTCTCTCTCTTTTAAAACGTTCTTTCGTTTCAATAAGTCGTCGTAAAGAAAATATAAAAATATAAATAAATAAAAAGAGAAATAAAAAGAAAAACTAGACGAGCAAATGAGTTTCCGTCTCGTTCTTTCTTCGAATACAAACTCTTCTTTCATACCAAACTCTTCTTTTTTTATTTTCTAGTTTTCCTTTTTGCATTCATAAGTTTCCGTGTCTCTTCTCTTGTTCAAAATGTATATGCAAAGTTATCACACGTCGGCGTATTCGTAACATCGATTTCTTCTTCTTTCTCCTCCATCTCCTCCACCTCTTCCTCTCGCTCCTCTTCCTCTTTCTTCTTTTTCTTTTCATATTTATACTTTTCGGAAAGTATGAGATACTAGAGGATGAGAAAGAGAGAAAAAGAGAGAGAACATGTAGACCGCTTCTACGACTATACCTCGTCGCGATATTAAATTGTTCCGAAAGTGATATCGTGTCTCGGTAACGTCACTCCTACGAATGAATTTTACAAAATTTTTAGTAGAAAACTGACGGTAACGGATAACTACACTGTGACAGCAATGTATATATCTTTATTTTTGTTTAACTAAAGGAAAATTAATATTGAATATTTCTCTGAATATAATCATAATTATAATCGTAATCATAATAATATTAATAATAATTTAATGTAATGTAATGTAATTTATTTACTGATCATGCGACAAAGTCCTCTAATGACCAAAAGCAGTACAATTAATTTATACAAAATGTACATCAACATACTTAAAAATAGGGATTACAGAAAAAAAAAGAATATATAAGAAAAAAAATATACAATAATAATTAAATAATAATAATAAAAATAATAATTATAATAATGATAATGATAGTAATAATAAAATAATACTAATAATACAATAATTAACGATGACGATAATAACATTTGATAATAAATAATAATTAATCTATTCAACGCTTAATCAGTATAGTGTTTTAATGGGTCATTGGCGAATTAACCGATTACTCGTGAACTCGCGTAAGCCAGAAGCCGTGACGTGAATTTATTCGGTCGATTTGGAAACGACCCAGGTTGCCGGGTTCCTTGCCGACGACGGTTCTGACTGATAACGGCCACTTTGCACCGCTGCCTGAGCCTCCTATTTTCATAGCAGGAACCCCCAGGAGCACCCTTCGCACGGATTAGTTAATATTCCAACGGCGTAGAGAGGATGGGAAAAGCAAATTCGTAAACGGAGATGCCGGTTGGCAAGGGGTGGAAGAATACAACTAGGAAGAGTACAACTAGAAAAGAGGAGAACGCATCAACATACCTCTTTTCTTCTTATTTATTTTTTTCTTTCTCTTTCTTTCTTTCTATCTATCTTTCTTCCTTTCTTTTATTCTTTTTAGGAAGCGTAGAAAGTCGATTTTCCGTCAACGAAGGCGTGACCGGACGGAAATCGAAGGCTTTTCACAATCGAACGCGTTATTGCGCAAATATACAGGAAAGGCAGGCGAGAATTTAATTTACCTGCTCTTCGACGTTTCTCCTTCACCTCCCTCGCCCATCCTACTTTTACCTTTTCTACTTTGCACCCTCCTAAAACGATTTAAGGAGGGATCTCCGGGATCACGTATACCTATTCGTCGAGTCTACCGCTTCCTCCTAAATATACGCACATATAACTCCTAGCAGTCACTTCGATCTCTGTATTTGACACTGGCGTAACTTATAAAAAAAAAAGTCTATTCAAAAGATCTTACATATTCGATATATACTTTCTTTAACGCCTAAATGAATATTTGACTATCCTGAATTATATTACTTTTAGAATACTTCTCACATACGATAAAAAGTAATGTACGTATCATAATAAAACATATAATGTGTGAAATAATTACATAGAGTGTAACTGTACGGGTGTGACAATTAAACGAAGTGTTGATTCCACGTGTAAAAATAAATCGAAAGTAAAAAAGTATCCATATATTATTGTAATTCTCGCTTTAAATAAAGTTGGAATTTAATGGAAAATTCTTTTTTGTTCCGTTGCCAAGTTATATTTGTTAATGATAATCAGTAAAACGGTAAAGAGGGTTAGTTATTACAGCCAGAGTAGAATCGTTTTAAAAAACGGGACGATAAGGTATACGAAATATGTTAAAGTATTCCTACAAAGGGTACAGGATGAAGAAAATTAACCCAGAAGCGGGATCCAACGTGCAAACGAAGGTAGGAAAGTACCACAATCCGATAGATACGAGCAAACCCTCTCGTAGCTAATACTTCCTGCTGTAAAAAAAAGAAAAAGAGAAATAGAGAGAAAAGAGAGAGAGAGAGAGAGTATTGTATATGTTAACGCCGCAGGGCAGGTGCTAATTGTCCTGAATGGCGGCTCGATGGAAACGAAAGGGAGACGAGGGTATGTTCGAACGAACGAACGAAACGGAAAATCGCTTGGGTGTTGCTCGGTGGTCGTCGGATGGCGTGTACCATGATTCGCGAAGACTTTTATTGCCCTCGAGGAACAAAATATAAAACAAAAAAAAAAAGAAGAGATCTCAATGGACGATAGGAGAAGGCTAGAGTCTCGTCTCGAATTCGTAATCTGGCGAGACAATGAAAAATAAAAACAAAAAAGAACTAAAACTACTTAAAATAAAGCTCAGATATGTAATATAATATTATATAATAATAGGAAGAAAATGTATATATAATAGAGAGAGAGAAAGAAAAAAAATAGCGAGAACTTCTATCAGAAATTAGTTAGACAACAATAGCTCTGTTTCGATAATGAAAATAGACGTGTATACGTGATATATTGTTTGCCAAAATAGAAAATCTCTTTCAAACTATGAGAATCAGAGAAAACAACGAGAGAAGTGTATAAATATCATAGTAGATACTTTGTCGATTGTTTTAGGTATCTCTGTAATAAACTTAAAAATCGGGTCATCTACCTTTTCATACACCGATGTCCAAATGTTCCAATTGTGCATTATTCAATACCGATATTGCTCGGTAGACGTGCATACATTGGTATATAAAAAACAAAAAAATAGAAAATCTGATGGAAACTATGAAAGGATATAAACGCTTATGTTTATATACGGTAATGCATTCATATGAAACCAGAGTGAAAGTTCCATTCTTTAATGGTAGTTTTATTTCGATCTACTTCATGATCGGTAAAAACAACTTTTAATGAGGATGAGGATGAAAAGTGAAGTGAGAAAAACAGGGGGGTTACGAAAGGAAAATGGGGTGACGAAAGTACTAGTTTAATATCTTTGAATGATACAGCTTTTCACAGTAATGAGACAAAATGGTAGGACCTAATGAAAGTTTCGTTCTTCCTTCTTGGATGACCCTACCGAACCGGCTACCTAAATGATAAGATGAATTATCGAGAATATCTCCAAGTAAGAATGAAGGGAATGGAGGGATAGTGGAAAAGGAGTAAACTTGGAAAACGACGACGGAAGCGAGACCCTTCGAAATAATACACTTGACGGAAATAATGCTCTTTGCCAAATCGACGAAGAGAGCTCCTTTTTGGCAGACTTGCGCTACTGAATCGTAGAAGCGTGTCTCCTTTAAAATTGGTGTGGGAAAAGAAGTTACTGAATTGTTTGATATTTCTCAAGAGGTTTTATCAACTATAGTTGAAAGATTCTTTTTTTTTTGTATATATATATATTTTATAAAAGATACTCTATTCCAATGGTAGTTTAAATATAAAAGAAATATATACGTTTTATCGTTCTTCTGAATGACTATATTAAATGATCGCAAAACTATGCTAAATTTTATCTCCATTTTTATATATAGTATACATATCTCTGAATGAAAAAGACAATTAAATAGAAACGATCGAATTTGTTTATGTGACGTAAAAATTAACTAATCAATCTTGATTTGATAATCACATAAATTCTAGTACCACTTTCTATGTTCTGAAAAATAGACTATAACGATAAAAATCTATATATATATACATAAAACGTACAGTTTTTATCAAGGGAATTTGTTTCCTTTGAAATAACCGAGTCCAACATCGACGATCTAAATAAAAAAAAAAAGGAGAGAAAAAGAGAGAGAGAGAGAGAGAGGTAAAAGGAAGAAAAGTGATCTTTGTCGAATAACATCGTTTGGCTTACATCGAAATTCAAAGAACCCACCAGATTGCGAGGGTCTCTTCTCTCTTCCACCCACTTTTGCTCCTCTTTCATCGCGACTATCAGATTGGATCATCGATCCTCGCTCGCGAGTCGATTTCGTTCGACGACGAAATTTAATTTACTATGAGTACCCACGGCGGCATTGTCCCTTTCGATTCTAAAAAAAAGAATGAAAAAAAAAATAAAAAGAGTGAGAAAGAGATAGAAGGAGAGGAAGAGGGAAAGGGAGGACAAAAAATAAAAAATAACGAGACAGTTATTACTAACGGAAAGGGAATAGAATCGATTTATCTTCGTTGAAAACTAACGGAAAGAAAAAATAAAAGAGGAAGAGAGAAAGAGAGAGAGAGAGAGAGAAACCAGGATGGTTTTTGAAAATGTAATTTTCTAGTTTAGTATTGAGGAGAGATTAAGGAAGAAAAAAAAAACAAATAAGATTGTGGGAGTATTTTCAAAAGAAATGTTTTTTTTTTTTCTAAGAATTATCCGTTTTTAAACATTCGGTTGACGTTCTCGAATGACATTTAACAAAAAAGAAATAAGAAAAAAAAAAAGAGGTAAAAATCATGTACGAATGCACAAATGAGAAAAATATTGAGAGGATCGTAAAAGAGGCTGGAGAAAAAATAGAAAAGGAAAGAGAACAACGATATGGACGAGGAGAAATCAACGATGACCATAGGAACGTTCGGTAACCAAACGTCACTCCGAATGATGGATGACACGCTAATCGTTCGTATTTACGTACCACGTGCGTGCCGTGCTCTTTTTTTAAACTCCCTTCAGAGCTCGTCGTCATACGGTGCCGTAAGGGATCTGCTTCGATTGTGACACGATTCGATCGTACGTGTAGGAGGATACTGGTTGGTTGGTTGGTTGGATGGTTGGTTGGATGATTGGTTGGTTGGTTGGTTGGTTGGTTGGTTACTTTTAACCGCTTGCAGAGCACGTGTACGCGAACAAACTCTAACAAGCTTGATCAGGAAAGGTGTGCATACGTTGTGTAGTATGCTTACTATAAGGTGTTAAATATTTCTATGTATGCAAGTACATGGTGGGTTGATAGTGTAAGCATGTTGTTGTATGGGTGTGCGAACTGGAATCGAGTTTTAACGCAAGCGTCTCGCGTTACACCCTCGTCGTGACTCGTCCGACCGGGTGAGCCGGATCGACGGACAACGACGGATCGGGGAATCGAAGAAAAATGATTTCGTTCTTATTGATAAACGATTCCGTTCTCAGTTTCTATGCATGACTCACGAAAAAAGTATTTTATTTGCAGGATCACCAAACGGTGTTCAATCCTTTCTTACATCCTTACTTCCTCTTTATGTTTCTCTCATTTTCTCTTTCTTTCTCTATCTTTCTCTGTCTGTCCGTCTGTCTGTTTGTCATTTTCTGTTAGTTCCTTCTTTATTTCCTTTCTAAACTTGCCGCACTCCGTTAAGATTACGTTAAAACGAGTTAAATTTATCCTGTCTCTTTAATTCGATGAACACGCTCGTCAACGTTTATTAACGTTTCAATCTCAACTCGTTCTAACCAATTACAAAAGTTAGATTATATTCAATTTTTATCCCCCTTTGGATCTACTCGTCTCATTTAATTGATATTATTACTATTACTATTATTATTATTATACCGACAGAAAAATTAATATAAATCTTAGAAGTTTGAAGAGAAAATCTAAATGAAATACGATTACTACTATAGAATAATACCGAAATAACTTACTTTAATAAAAAATAGAATATTTTATTAAACGTCAGATTTACGCAATAAGAATTGTTACGAGGTCGGCTAAGAATATTTTCAATTTTGTTCTCTCTATCGATCTAAGTGAAAAATTCTAAGAAAAATAATAAAAGAGAGAGGGATAATAAAGGAAAGAAAGAAAGATAGAATTCGATTTCAGTTACTGTATTATTAACGAGTCGAACATTCGTTTATGTCCCTTGCATCGCGTGGAAATTCGCCGGTAATTTACGAAGTTAAGCTTAGCTCGATCATATGTATGTACGTATATACTCGTACGAAAAAAAAAAAACCACATATGTGCACATACGACGAGGAACACGCATACTTTGAGAGGGCCACGCATAAAAGCCCCACAAATGTGATCAGCGATGCGTGTCGTCGAAACGTATACGCGATACTGCGTTCGATGGTTTGATCGATCGGCCTATCGAACCGTATATATTTATATTCCATCGAGTCCGCGCACCTGGTGCCATTAGTTCTTTCTCATTCCGCCCGCTCATGTCCACAGCCGCGCCCGTTCTTACTCTCTTGTGGTCCAGAGAAGAGAAAAGAGAATATGTATGAATGTGTGTGTATATGTGTGTGTATAAATATATATACATATCTGTTACTCTTATTCTCACTACTTCCATGACACTCTATCAATTTTTCCAACCACCAACAAAATCTTCGACAAAACTGATCGACTGTCATATTTTGATAGGGAGAAATGAAGAAGAAGAAGGAGGAGAAAAAAAATTACATTTCAGACATGCCTAGCTCGTTAAAGCAGATTTTTCTCATACGTCTAACGTTCCTCCTGAACGAAGAAAGTTAGCTACTAACGAGTGATATATCTTCTATTTCCTCTCTTACTCTCACTTACTCACGCTCATTCTCTCTCTCTCCATATATATATTGAAATATAAAATAATAATAAAAATATATAACTATATATATATATGAAAATTTTTAATTTCACAAATTTTTCTTTCCATCAGATTTATAATAACCATAGAAAATAATTTACTGAAATAATCTTTGTTTAATCTCCTGTACCACTCTTCTGCCTGGATAATAACGATTTTAAAATCTTTATCTATAATACTCAACAGCTGTTTTGCTTGCGTTATGGTCACAGTTCGACTGTTAGAGACAACAACAGAAATAAGTCGTTTTGCTGAAGACAAAATGTTAACATTACAGTAGTTAATGAATACCAAACATAAAAAGAATAAAAAAATTATTGATAAGCAATTAGAAAGATATGTAGTTCGGTGTACTTGTATTTTAAACAGAATTTAAAAAAATACAAAAAGACAAATATATACATATTTAAATATCGATTAATAAATGATTAGTTATATCGTTGATATTATTTGTTTATTGCTGGAGATGAGATATTGGTAGATGAAAATCCTCGTTTTCCCGATAAGAGCTATAACGATTCGTATTTAATTATTTTATCGATGATTATCGATGGTATCAATTGAAACGATCTCGACGGGACTGTATTATTTATTAATTAATACCACGATCAATGCGCATAAATAGAAAATAATCATTGCACTTGAGAGTCAATATAACCTGAGGTCATTGACCAGAATACTATTGTTATTTGATTTCAGTAAAGAAAAAACATATTGTGATTTATTGGAAAAATAATAATAGAAAGAAAAAGAACATAATATAATAATAATAATATTAATAATAATAATAATAATAAAAAGTAGAAGAAGAAAAAAACAAAGAGAATGAAAAATAGGAAATAGCGAGAACGGATAAACCAAATACACTTTCCGATAGGATCGTAGTTTTATCGAAAGATCTGCGAACGATTCGGCGAGCGAACGATATCGTTTTTAACGAAACGAGTTACCGTTCTCGGATGGGAAAAAGAGAAAAAGAGAAAGAGAGAGAAAGAGAAAAACAAAGACTTTCACTTCTTTTTCTTTACTTTTCATTCAAATTCACGGACTCGCGAAATTTCTTCCTATATATATATATATATATAGGAAGAAATTTATATATATATATACATCCTATACTACTACTATTTTAACACAAGCCGGTACTTTTAATGAAGTATCTCGAGCAAGAAAGGAACAAAAATTAACGATCCAAAGCGGCGTAACTGTTTCTTCGCCAAGACTGGCTTTTCGATACGATGGTTGTGATGAAAGTACGAGGATAGAAGGAAAACGGGGTGAGAAGTAACGAAAGTTGAATAAAAAGTAAGAAAGAGAGAGAAAAATAAAAGAACGAGAAAAGCGGAAGGAAGATGGAAGAACGTTGCAGACGGCGTAACAATTAATTTACTTCGTTTACGCTCGGCTAATTGAAAAATTGTCGATTGCCTAAAGAAAGTCGAGACTAAGAGGTGGTATACACCCAGAAGAAAACTGATGAAAAAGAAAAGAGAAAGAAAGATAGAGATAGATAGATATATATAGGAAGAACGATATAAGAAGCGAGAAAAAGGGAGTTAATTAAATCGGCAAGGACAATGAAGGGGTCGAGGGGAAAGGGAGATCGTACGATCGAAGGCGTAGGACGGAAATTAAAAATGTAAATTCGCGTGATTGGAAACCGCAGGGACAGCAGGCAGAAAAGGCAGACGTAAATTTCGTACACATCAACTAAGAATCCTTTTTTTTTTTCATCGTAGACGACTAATAGTCCAGTCAATCTAGCCTGACTTTAACCCCAAAATGGAACCCCAAACATTTCCATATTCCTATTCCATAAAGAATAGCTAAAAAAAATTACTAAAAAAAGAAAAATTTAAAGCTTTTTTATTTTAAATGAATTTTTCTTAACGCGAATAGACGATATTTATCGAACATTGATTTTTTTCTCTCCTAAAAGTAGAACCTCGAGTTTAGTCGAATATGAACTACTTTTACAGATGGTACAAGTTCATAGAAATATTTGAATGAACGAATATTCGAACGAGCAACTAAGCAATAGTAACACATAACTCGTCAAGAATCATATGCATATGAAACGAGTATTACTATTCATAACTATCCTTTCGAACCATTTCACTTTATCGTTTTCTTCGATAAAGTAGTAAATGGTACTTTACTCTCTCGAGTACAATACTACTGTTAAACCTTGGTAGAATCGATCGAAAAATCCATTTAATCGTATTCAATTATTCGAAAAGCTAAATAAATTTCTTAATAGACGATCCAACGATTCGATTTAACAATAAAACTAACTTTAAAATTAAATCTAACTACGAAGTATATATTAGAAATTGCAATATAACTATATAACCAATATATAGATAATAATATGTTCTTCTAGTTTCGTTTCTAGAAAACTTAATGGTACGAGAAAGTAAGAAAAATAAAAAATGATGCTAAAAATTTTACAAAGAAAAAGAAGAGAAGGAAAAAGAGGTTGAAGTTCGATTCTCGCCCGAGTTAACTTAATTTGTGATTAACGAATCGAGTACTAACTTCATCCCTCTTCTCTTTCTTTCTTTCTTCAAACACGATCTAGGAAAAGAAGAAGAAGAAAAAAAAAGGCGACGATACGAGAAAAGAAAAGAAGAATCAGCTGGATCTCGTCCATTCTCGTCCGATGTATTAATCGAATGAAAACAGATCGAATTGGATTGTAGCGTATCGAATTCATCTAGTACGGCTAGTGTTACACGTAAATCGTCTCGACTATCGAGAGACTTCATCAATTTCCGACACTAATTCGATAGTCGTGCGAGCGACCGGTTTCCCGAGGAATTCCTGTCACGTTGTCTCCACCTACCATTTAACCTCTCGTTCGAACGTACTTCAGGAGTCCTCCAAGAGAACTAGGAACCTCGAAACGTCTACGAGATCTTGCACACGTACCTACCTACGTAATATTGGCTTTTGCTCTTACCTATTTACTCGTACTCAACTACTATCGCAATAGTACACGAATATGTGCAGATATTCGCACAAATATGTGATCATTAGAAGGTATGTCCTGTCATGCTTATGTACATAGACCAATCGTATTGTAAATCCATTTTATGTAGAAAAAAAATATGTCTATAGATATATAAACAGTATTGTGCAATTATCTCGGAAAGGATTTTTTTTTTAAATCCTTGATCTATGCGACCTTACAATTAGAGTTAAATATTTGTTTTTTTTTCTTTTTCAATGGAATCTAATCGATTATAGTAGAATCAGATTTAAAAGGATCTCTTCAAAGTCGCGTAGCATATCGAGAACAACAACCGTAACGATAGCATTCATCACGGTAACAACGTATTCTCATTTATCAAGAATTTCTTTTTATTTCCCCATCTCTTTTTTTATGCAATAAATACTTTTCTATCTGGAATAACTCTTTTTCATTTAATCAGGTCAATTTAACTGGTAGTCTCTAACACTTGCTAATTTTTTCGTTTTATTTTCTTTTTCTCTTGCAAATCTTACAAATACCGTGTTGCGTTAAAACGAAAATAAACGGGATTATTATCGAAAATAATAATCGATCTATCTCCTTCCCTCTCACGTTCATTTTACACATTCTTCCACTTCCACGTAATAATCGAACGATCAAAGAGATGCCGCTATTTCGCAGTTGCCTGAAGGATAACGAACGGATAAATCCAACATATATTTTCCAAGTATCGCGATGGTAAAGAAATAAGGGGAAGGCTAGTAATAGAGAGAGAGAGAGAGAGAGAGAGAGAGAGAGAGAAAGAGAAAAAAAAAAGAAGTCGAAAATAGAAAAACGATGTGTATCCTAAAAAGGGGGAGAAAGGAAAAACGTGGCAGACGTAGAAGCAGGGCCCTTTTACGAAATTTCCAACAAATAAGCAAGGTCCCTACTTTTATGAGATTCTCAGAGAAAAATGAAAAGAAAGAAGGAAAGAAAGAGAGAGAGAAAAACTCTTGTCGATTCGACGAGCCCTTTTACGCACCCACCCCTTTTCTTGGCTTTCTTTCTCGACGAAGAGGAGAGAAACCGTCACGCAATGCGGCAAGATGACGATTCTTGAATGCGTTCATGCGTTTTCTGTTTTATACGCTCGAGTATAAGTTACCGCGGATAGACGAAAGAGGGGAAAATATCGTGCAAAAAGAGAAGGAACGTGATTTCCGAGTAAGGGGTTAACGTACACGCAAAAGAGATGAACGTTGTTACATGGCTGTACTCTTGAGAATTTTCTCTACTCTCTTCTCAACGTGCGTTAGAACGACGACGACGACGATGACTACGACGAGGAACGTTTTACAAAACGCTGAGACCTACTTGTGTGCTGCATGTAATGTAAGTGTGCTTTAAGGTGAGTCGCCGACGTTCGCATACCACAACCACCGAGCAAGCGAATTGAGCCGAGCCGAGCCGAGCATGCGTTAATTCCGCTCGCATAAATTCTCGGATTAAGAGCATACGTTATACTTAGGGAAATGCGAGTTTCGTGCTTTTCGCTTCTCTTACTTTTCTCTTTCTCTCTCTTATTCTCTTTCTCTTTCTTTTCTTTTCATTTTCTCTTACCAACCACCAGTGTACCGTATTACGTCGAGGTCTTACGACTATAGCCACTCCACGCGAAATAAAATCTATCGTTGTAGTCGTACTGTAACGATGGAAGTAAAATCTCGGATAAAAAAGGGTAGAAATGGTGGTGGAAGGATTAACGGGCAAAGATCGTGTTTGAAAGAAGAAAAAGAAAAAGTAACGCGATGTCGTTATCGAGCCTCTGCGATTTACATTTATGCGGTGTACCGTGATCCTTTGCTAAAGCAGGTGAAAAAGTCGATCGAGAAAGAGAAAGAGAAAAAGAGAAAGAAGAGAAAGACAGAGATAGAATAAGAGAGAGAGAGAGAGAGAGAGAGAGAGAGAGAGAGAGAGAGAGAGAGCAATGGCGATCCACTTCCTTATTATTTGCCATGAAACGCGATCTCGTGACCGAGGCGCGAAAGGAAATTGCGCGGATAAGTTGGTTGGTTGCTTGGTAATCGAAGAAGGTTTAAAAACTTGAAATGTGATGAATCTCGTAACAAGGTCTGTCTTACTACCGGTCGAACCTCCGGACATTATTTTTTGTCATCCCTTTTTTATCTAACCCTAACACTTTCTCAACTCGTTAACTATTTCTAAATCTTTTTAAATACCTATACTCTCCTGGTTCTAACTCGTTAACAAAAATGAAAAAAAATAAACGGGATATGAAAAACAGGAATCGATTGAAACTACTATTTCGATCGAAACAAGAACTTTAATATTACTATAATAATTATCGTATTTATTATTAATAAATTTCTTAACGAGAAAATATGAATCGACGAAGAAGATTCGTTTTATATCGATATTCTCTGAACGTTTTGCGAGATAAAAATGAATCGTCAACCCAACGTCGGCAATCGAAATTGATTACGACATCTCTCGGGGATGGGGTTATAGGGAGAGGAGGAGGAGGAGGAGAGAGAGAGTTGGTGGTAAATCTATCGTCGACTGTCAATCGAAGAAAATTTCGTTTCCCGTTGGAACATTGAGGACACTCGATCGAAAGGAAGGTGAATTCGTCTGTCTGCTTGTCGAATCGATCGTGAGAAGACCCCTTGGACCGTGTCGAGTCTCGATGTACTAAAAACGTTTTAAGAAGAAGAAGAAGAAGAAGAAGAAGAAGAAGAAGAAGAAGAAGAGGAGGAGAAAGAAGAAGAAGAAGAAAAAAAAATAATACGAAGGTGCGTCTGGTGACGTCGTTCGTCGTTCAGTTCGAGAACGACGACCTCGAATCATGTATTTGCATTACTCGCTGGGATAAATATCGCGGGACGAGGATTAACGACGACAGGGAATTCGATGCGACGGATACGACTCGACGAGTGCCTCTTAACGAAGAAGGAATAAGATGGTCCACGCAGCATCACACAACAGTGATAAAGGGTATATAGATAAGGAGGAGAAAATAAGAAGAAAATAAATAAAGAAAGAAAGAAAGAAAGAAAGGAGGGAAGGGATCGATTGAAAATGCTTTACGTCGTTTAATCGAGCGTGAAAGAAAAAACCGTATTGTTGAGATAGTTGATAATAAATCGTCGTTCAGGACGATAAACGTCTCCCTTACACGTTCATGTTTTAATGGAGGACACGAGTCACATCTACTACCAGCAGCAACTAGTATAGTATTCGATAATATCACCGACAATTCAACGACGATTCATCAAATGGTAAAACGTTTTACCCGGATCATTCAAGTAATTTGTTTAATTTTCTATTTTTACGGTTGCTTACTTGTTATCACGATCATTATCCTTGTTATCTATTACAAGAAAAATAGTACACACACGAGTGAAGAGATTATATAAGAAAGAAAGGAATGTAGAGAAGAAAAAGGGAAGGTGGAGGAATAATCATCTCTCACCGGATAAATAGGATGTATCATGATGAGAGAGGATAGCTTGTAAATCATTATTTCAATTACAGCAAAACCGGCATACCCCATGATCGAACAATAAAATATCTGATTCGTTTCTTGGTCGTCTTACGCAACGATTGATTTACCAAACGTGTGCAAAAACGCACGAACACGCGGCGTACCTTTAATCGCAAATATTTTCTCTTTTATCTCTATCTCTCTTTCTCTCTCTCTCTCTCTCTCTTGGTCTTAGTATCCTCATATCTTCAGGATGCCGATATACAGAGGAGGTCCCCGCCGCTTGTGGCGATATAGTCGAAGAAACTGCTGGTCTGCTTGTACGCCTCCGTCTTGTATCCAATTATCTTCATGTATCCGCAGCAATTCCGCGGAATAATAACCCGCTCACTTCGATATCGATTTCTCGGAAATTACACGTCTGTCTTTTTCTCTTTCTATACCCTCTTCTATTTCTTTCTATCTTTCTCTCTCTCTCTCCCTCTATCTATCTTTCACTGTTTTTCTAAGAACCTAATGAAAATTACATTGATTCCTGCTGCCACATCTCTCTTACCTTTTTTAATTCATTTTAATTATTTTTCACAATATTCATTAATTTATCGAAACGTTATCAGTCAGCAGGTATTCCGCTATTTCTGCAAACCCGACATTCCCTTAGGTTTTTTTTTTTTACATTCCATCAAGACAGCTCGTACTTTTCGCATCTTACGACATTACGAGATGGTTGGTGACTCGCTTCGACGTCTCGATATTACGTCGTTACACGGAACGGTTACGTTCACCAGAGTCTCCTGTTACAACGTCGTCAAAGAAAGAAATATAAAAAAAAAGCTGAAGAGAGAAAGAGAAAGAGATTTTTATAAAATTCGAATCATAATGACCAGCATCTCCCTGTCCTCCCCCGTGCACATTCGAACGAGATGAAAGAAGAAAGAAGAAAAAAAGAAATAAAAGGGGAAAAAGAAAAAGAAGAGGGGGGTAGGTGGGTGGGGAGAAAAGAGAAGAGGTCTCTTTTTAAATGGCAGTGTCATTATTTCCACCAACTTTCCCGACCAGAAAATAAAAGAAAAAAGATCAAAGGTACTTCATCCCTACTTCATCTTCTGGACTTCTCATCTTTCAGGCTCGGTCGCGGTCTCGTTCTCACTATTTCTTTCTTTATCTTCTTTTTCTTTTATTTTCCTTTCTCTCTTCGTTAGAGGCCGTTTGAGAGCCACGATTCACGAGCAAATAATACTCTTAAAAATGTCCCCAACCAATTTTCATTTATTGCAATAAAAATGTTTTCGCGTAAATATCGATACAACGTATTCAACATGAAATCGTTTATGATTTAGGAGAAAAAAAAATATATGAAAAAAGAAAGAGTAATAAAGTAAGCAAATTGCAATGAAACCGGTGCTTTTCGTTAGGATTCTGGTTATCCGAAGTTAAAGTCAAATATGGATTTGTAATTTACTTCCATTAGAGAGGGAAAAAAAGGAAAAAGAAAAGAAAAAAAAAAAAACTAGTAAAAGAATTTCAATCCGACGTCGTTGTAATCGTCATCGTGGTGGCTGGTTCTCGTTCTCTCTCAAAAAGCACTTTCGTTCCACTCCGCGCAACCCACGAAGTAATTTCTCCTCGACAAAAAAATACGAACAATGCCTACTATTACCACTTTTAATCGACAACAAGGCTATCGTAATTGAAGTCTATCCGCTAGATTTTTACTCGAGATTCTCCATCTCTTTTTCGTAAAAGTGGAAAAGGAAGGAAAAAAAAGAAAAAAAGAAAAAGGAAAGTGGGGGTGAAAAAAAAAATAGAAAGAGACTCTCTCTCTCTCTTTCAAGGAACGATTTTTACTTCAACGAGTAAAATTACATAGACCATAGTTATCGAGAGACCCGAGTTACTCTCTTTTATTCGAGGATTTCGTTTTCGCTATCGCGGCTGGTCGAATTGTATCGGAAATTGTGCAAAGATTCGATCTTACAACCGACGCGTCGCAAGGTAACATAGTTTTCATGCCAAAAGACCGAGAAGTATTACGCTTTGATCGTTGAAAACCGGCTACCATTTCGAAGAGAACCGGCTACCGTATTCGATTTCTCTGAATGTTTACCGGCGAACAAGCACGAAAGCTATCCGAGGTTTGAAATCACCGTCAGAATCGTCAGAAGTCGTCGAGGTAGTCGATACGATAGTCCACCAAAAGCGTTTATAGCATCTCGAAAATTTCATTTGGTTGGTCAACAAAGGTGAGAATCGTACACAATGTGAATGCACCGTGTTTAGTATACATATATATAAGTATTATATATATTAAATCGTAGCAATTGAAAATAGTAAACGATGAAGCAGAAAATCATACGCACACATAAAAAGACTATTTCCCTAATAATTTCCCATATAACGCGCGTTAATTAATTCATTCACGTGATAACATTAAAACGATTTCATTAAATTGAAATAAATGTACGATGGTAAAAGCGTAATTAAGAATTTTATTTCTTCCTCATAGTTGAAATCCGTCGGGATAGAAACTTTTAAACGCCTCGAGTCATGAGAAGGGTGGTGGTAAGCAGCACCACAGAGAAGATGCAAAAAGTAGAAGAGAAAGGGAAAAGGAAGGAAAGAGATGGAAGAATAGGTAGGAGGAAAACGACCAAGTCGAGCGCCACAATGGAGAACCTAACGAGATTTTTAGAGTGGGAAGAATCGAGTCCCCGCGACCTTCCGTAGTGTGCCTAACGATCCGGAATGTCGTACGAGTATCCGGTACTCTGGGGTACACGGGGGCGCCTAGCTGTACCTAATCATTTCCTAGTGTATATCGATTTCTACGAGAAGAACCTTAGACTATTCGAAATGGTCTAAGATCTAAAAGAAAACTTCTTACGAATATTTTCAGAAGAATAAGTTAAATAATATTGCA
The DNA here is from genome assembly GCA_023678845.1 of Mischocyttarus mexicanus. Taxonomy (NCBI): domain Eukaryota; kingdom Metazoa; phylum Arthropoda; class Insecta; order Hymenoptera; family Vespidae; genus Mischocyttarus; species Mischocyttarus mexicanus. The sequence goes on along the minus strand of JACGTP010000047.1, from coordinate 408,154 downwards.
GACAAGAATGAGAGAGATCAGATATAATTTGAAATAGTCATTTGTTTGAAGATGAGATAAATAGACGAAGGACTTTGATGAAAGAGAAGACGAGACTTAGATGGTCGAAAAAGAAGAGATAGATCGATAGATAGATAGATGGAAAAGTATCCGGATAAGTTTCTCAATTAGGAATCAGAACGTTATCTTAATTCCCTTTTCTCTCTAAATCTGTTGTTTCTGAAACGATCCACTATCTTAACCGTCATCCTTCTGAAAAGAGAGGAAGAAGACGAGAGAGAGAGAGAGGAAGACGAGTTGAAGTAGTGGGTGGAGAAATCGTCTCTTTGAATTCAAGGGGCGGCTCGAGTTCTCCTTGTTAAGAAGCGTCCAAGTCTTCTCGCGGTGACACGTAGCTGACCTGACCCTGTGATATTTCATAGCCCGGACGTACAAGAGAGAGGATGCGACATCGTTTCGTCGTTCTTCTCTTCCTCCTTCTCCTCCTTCCTCGTCATCCACTTCGTCCTCGTCGTTGTCGTTGTCGTCGTCCAACGATCGCCGTACATGGCGAGACGCCCGTGAGTTTCGAGCAACGTCGCAAATCGCCCACCTCTACCACCCCCACTTTCATAGCAATAGTAACACCAACAACAGCAGCCAACAACTCTTATCCAACTTTGTAGGTTCGCGTATAAACGTGGACCACGTCACACGTGGCAGGACGAAGAGGTTCCTCTGGAATCGGTGAAGCTGACGATAGCACGAATGTTTTCTCACTCTCTCACTCTCTGTCTCTCTCTCTCTTTCTCTCTCTTTCTCTCTCTTTCTCTCTCACTTCCGACCACCACGTTGTGTATGCGCGAGCGCGTATATCTAGGAGAAACAGCTAGACATTTCTCTTTCCCAACCGGAAAGCCTGACAGTGCTCCATTCCGCGAACAGGATGTCAAATTTCCTTGTCCCTGCCACCAACGGTTGAACGTCCAGATTTGTTAAGCTCTCAGCTACTGTTATTGCTGTTATCATTGTAGTTTCTCTCAACGGGAAATGCTACGTCGTTTAAACAGTAATGAGTAAAGAGCACCGAAATACGTCCGTCCGGTCATACCATCAAGCAGTATATAGTTGAGTTTCAGATATACGTTGTTTCGAGTGAAACTGTGAATCCGATCGGTTGGAATAACTGACAAAGTATCAAAGTCTCCGTGTAACTTTGTGGCTAGAAGCTAACTAAGAGCCGAAGGGCAGGCTAGTAAGTTAAAGGGATCGTCGTTTGGAATATTAGAGGACGAGGTGGGCAGGTGGGGGAAGGAAGAAGGAGGAATAAGATGGACGAAAGAAAAGGAGGAATCGTTAGTGGAAAATATCGATCGATAGCTGACAACAAGAGGAATACTCCTTGTGGCTGGACTGTCCAAGGATAATGGGCTTTGGGATCGGTGATACTCGACAGGTTGTCAGTGTTCGCTCGGAGGGATCGAAGAAGGACGTTAGCTTTCCTCTTCCCTTTTCGAGTTATTACCAAGACGAAGGGCGTCGCTGTCGCGGCATCGATTTTATACCAGGAGACGGTTAGGTATAGTATACCTAACTCTTATTCGGCTGTTCTACCTATTCCTAGAACGGGATTTTACGAAAGGTAAAGGAGCTGCCACGAAAATATGGCTCCCAAGAGAGGACGAGGAAAACGAGAAAGACAGCTCGATCATGCCATCTTGACGCAAGCTACAAGCATCGCTTTTTGACTTCCTCATTACGCGAGTACGATATCTCCGTGTAAGAGTATATATGTATCTGACGATAAATATCAATGGATATTGTAAAAATAATAGTCAACATAAATTCGCCATACTACTCATACACTTTCTCGTGAAACTAACCGTTTATATATAAAAAAGAAAAAAAAATGAGAAGGACGTAAAAAATGTATTTTCTCTAGTTAAAGAGTTTAACTACTTAAGATGGGCTACGATAAGAGGAAAGAAGAACAATGTTTTATAGATGGTCATACAGGTAAGATTTAAAGAGGTACACTGAAGTTCAACTTTACGTAGCTAGGATTCGTAAGAGGTAAAAGGAAGTGAGAGAAAAGTGAAAAGAAAAAAAAAAGAAATGGAGAGACGAGAAGTAGGAGAAGAGAAAAAGACATAAAATAACTCGGAGTAACGAGGCGTCCAATTATCAACTCGTCGTCGTCGTCGTCGTCGTCGTGGTGGAGCGACTTCCAACCCCCCCTTTACTCTTCTTGGAAGCATCCCCCAGAAGCACATTTTTCCTATCCGTAGACGCATTATAAAGGTGTTCTCTCCTTCTCCTTCTTTTCCACTTCGTTCCAAACCTCTCCCTCTTCTTCCCTTCCTCTTTCCAAGCTCGACAAAACTCACCCTCGTTCAACTCTCTTTCCATCTCAGTCTTTCGCTTTCTCTTTCTTTCTGTTATTATCTTTCTCTATTTTTCTTCTTTCTCTCTCTTTCTCTTTCTCACGCCACAAAACGACACGAGTTTTATTCAGTTTTCAGAGAATCCAGAGAGTCCCGTCTACGAGTCATGCTAACGATTCCGACGAAAAGTTCCACAGTCGTACACTAGCAGGGAGTCGAGAAGTCGGATGAAAATTAAATAATTCCTAGGGGTAGACCAGCCGGACGTCGGAGCCGAGCTGAGCCGAGCCTGGTGGTGGTGGTGGTGGTGGTAAGGGTACTACTCTGGTGAAAATCCCGCACCTTCCGTAAGAAGGCGATCATGGAAAAGAGGACCGTTTCGAGTTACGAGAGTTTTCCTTGTCCTTTCTATTCTCCACCTCATCGTCTACGACGACGTCGTCTCTGCTACAATGAAAAAGTTTTCCTACTTGGTTCGATTCGCGTATTTTTATTCTCTTTTTCACGTTTTGCTCGTTCAAATAAAACCTAACATATAAGTCTACGTAGTTGCAACGATAAAATGTGATATATAATTATTGTCATATTAAAACTATTCGTATGCGACAAACAAGCATTTCCCTTAATTATACCTATATACGTTACCTCGTTAAAGTCTATTATATCGAGAGAACGGTGCTTTGATTAGAGCAGTGTCATGGGTAACCTAGGTAAACGGAGTTACGTAGTACGAGGAAGCGTTTTGAATTATACTCGCCGCTTTCTAACACACGACTATTTGAAGGTACACCTTATCGTAGTAGGTAGGTAGGTAGGTAGGTAGCTTGCTAGCTAGCAGCGTAATTACCGGCGTGACTTCAACCGAGAAGCAAGTAACTCCCTTCGTACGAAACACAACGGTAGCGAGTAATTAGAGGACGATCGGTAAGTCCGTACAGGTGCTTGTTAATTGGTCTCTAATTGTGGTGCCAATGGGTCAACGACGTTAGTCGGACTTTACTTAAGAACGATCGAAATCCAATTTCTTCTTTCTACGTGATTCCACAAGACAAATGGTATCATCCTTAGAGAATTTTTTAACGATCGCGATAAGAATAAGAAATAAAGATTTAGACTTTTCACCTAAAAGACGTTTTGCTCCTCTCTCTCTTCCTCTTTCTTCTTAAGAATTCTACACGATCAGTTTGGCGCACCTTGCGAAGAGCAAACGACAAAGTTTGGCGGCTCGTTAGTGTCGCATACAGTCAGCCAAGTTCGTATATTTACTCGAGGAATTCTGTCAGACACCTGAGATACACATAGCACCGCGTGCAAGTCTCTCTCTCTTTCTCTCTCTCTCTCATTCACTCTCTCTCTGTTTCTCTTTCTCTCTCCTTCTCGTTTCCTCAGCTTCCCCAGTCGGTGAACAAATAGCACCTTCAGACGCTTGCTCATGACGCGGATTCGCTGATTAAGACGACGCTTAAGACTGAATATGCTGCTGTTCGCTTATTGTTTTAACAAGACTGCAAGCGCGAGCTGTAACTAAATCGATGAATTTAATCGGCTCCTCTGCTCAACTGCGAAATATTTCTCCTATGTCTATTTAGCTGAAGTATTTCAATTAAACATGATTAAGCAAAAGATAGAATTTGATTTCTAGCATTAAGGGTTGATAGAATTCCAGGAAAATCCAGGTTAATGGTAGCTACGGTAACCATGTGCGTAGGAATTAAATAATCCTTTTATATGGCTAGTTATGATCACCGCAGCCATAAACCGTAAACGACGGGCTCGTAAGCGTTAATCCCCTGATTGTTTCTCGCTCGAAGGGAGCTTGGAAAGTAATTTCTTTGATTTTCAGGAGGGTGGTAAAAAGGGAGAGAGTCAGAAGAGAAACGTATTCACGCATGACGATAATCTCCCGGTCTACTTGTGGGCCATGGAAAAGAAGGGAGCAAAACGACCTTCGTTCACGAATTACAACGAAACGGGGGCTCAACATCAAAAGGATTATCCGATGATTAATACCCAAGAAGCAACAGATGCAGGACTCTCGACGAAAGTTGAAAGAACCTTCCAAATTTCTATACCCATATTTTCCTTTCTCTCATTTTTTTTTCTCTTTCTTTCTCTCTATCTCTCTCTCTCTCTCTCTTCCTCTTTTCCCCTTTTCTTTATTCGTCTATCTCTTTTCTCTAGTTCCTTTTTCAAACTTACCTATGCATTGTCGTTTATAGTAAAACGTTTTTTACATCAGGTAAGAGCTGAAGGATTTTTCAAATTTCTCGTATCCCTTCACGTCACTTTTAATCAGTCGAAAGCTCGCGCACAATGGATACCTCGCGAATCGAATGGAAAAACGATGGGAAGAAAAATCGAAGTAGAATGAAACGTTATTTTTCTCAATGAAACTCATCTTCTTATTTTTCATTTTTTTCCCTCTCTCTCTCTTTCTCTTTCAATACCAAAAAAATGATAATACGAAATTCATGAAAACAATTTTTTTTACCATTTACTTTTAGAAATTAATATCTCCGTGAAGAGAAATTTTTTTTGTTTCCATAGTAGTCGGTTCCTTTATATTTATTCGTAAGATCATAACACTGTGGTGGTTAATAAAAGCAAACTAAATAGGTATTTTAAAAAAAAAAACCAAAACTGCATAGATGAAAAATTCTGTTCGTAAAAAAACATTCCAATTATCCGTACGATGAAAAAGAGAAAAGATTTTTGTTGAATGAAAAAATGTTCGATAAAGAACGTATCATAGTCATCGTTATACTACGATGAGAAAAATGAATGTTCCTCGCATCGATATTAAGAATCTAATCTAGCGTACTTATGACATAAGAAAATAAATCTTTTCCTTTCCGGTAACAATCCCTTTCTTCCTTCCTTTCTTTTATTTTCCTTTCTTCGGCGCACCCGATTAAAAAAAGATAAATAAAACGAAGCAGAACTAATTACGCGAAACGTAACTAGTATCTCGATTATCTCGAATATCATGGTTATATTTACGGTCGACATTTGCGTGGGTAGAAACGGTCATTAGACGATTATCGAGTTAACGTATCGAAGTTACCCACATACGTATGACATAGAAAACGTAACATCCTTCTTCTCTAACCCATTATTCCCAAGTCTTCCCAGGACACACCCTAGGACTTCCTTCTCTTTCTCTTTTCATCTTCATCATCATCATCTTCTTCTTCTTCTTCTTCTTCTTCCCTTTCCTCTTTCGCAAGACAAAGGTTGCTTCAGAGTTCTACCAACGTTATGTCGTGTCTTCGTAGTCCGCTCGTTTCTGCGGGTAGAGAGGTGAAGGAAGAGGAACGATTATTAGACGACTAAGCTTAAGGTTGCTTTGTACCTTAACACGAAGCTAACCGAGCTAAGGTTGTTTGTTTCACCGACGGAAATCTTATGACGTGTGGTCCCTCCTCTATGCTGTTTCCCGGGTTATCCCATTTGTTCCAGGCACCGGCTTAACCGATACGAGACCAGGGAGAACGTGGCCGAGAGCAATCGCGTTCTGGCAATATAACATCCAAAGTAAAATTTATATTTAGCTTTTACGAACCTAAGAAAGCGAGGAAAGGTGGAAGGAAGAGAGAGAAAGAAAGAGAAAGATAGAGAAAGAGCGAAAAAAAAATCTTTTGAAAGAAACGTAAAGTCGAAGTCACGAGAACATTGAGCAGAAACCCTTAAAAGGCGGTACTCGAGAGATCATTGAACGATTAGCGGATTATGGACAGCCAACAACGGTAACCAACAGTAACGCAACCAACAACCAACTGCTAGGCTATCGACTACTCCTCCCTTTTTTCCCACTCGAATATAACTCCATGACTTTAATCAGTGGCACGAGGATATAGTATAACGCAGACACCATACCCTGACCTGGTGGTATTACCTACATTACCGATGAGATGACGCTTATGATAGTAATAATAATAATAATAATAATAAAAACGAGATGTAACACGAGTGCCAGGAAAAGTAACGTTAAATAAAATACACGACTTCCGTCTGACTCTTATTCGTAAAAAAAAAAGAAAAAAATAGAAAAAAAGCAAAAAAAAAAGTACATAGACGATCCATTGTAAGCTCCTCCTATTCTTCATCTTCTTCTTCTCCTTTTCTCGACACATCAACAACCAAGCTTCTAGCTTTCTCCTACGAACGTAACTCTCTTGAACGCTGGGCGAACATATTGTTCCTCGTGACAGAACAACAACCAATAACGTCGATCCACACTTCCTACTGGGATAATTCCTTCGAAAATCCTGCCACGCCTACGTGACACCAAACAAACCTAGTACGCAATACTCGGGACCACGGAATGCTGATTTTTCTTCTAGCTCGTCTCAAATGTGAAAGAAGATAGAAATGCTTTAACCCGAGAGAAAAAGATAAAGTAAAAGAGAGAGAGAGAGAGAAGGAGAAAGTTTTGTTTCAGCTTATAGTTACGTCGGCACACGATCGTTTGCGATAGCTAAAGAAAACCGGATAGTAGATTCGCTATTACTACACGTACACAACATATAAGTATAGTCTCTATGCCGATAACTAACACACACACATACACACATACACACATACACACAGATATACACAACTATCACTATTACTACTTCTCTTCCTTATCCTTTTCCTTCTTCTTCTTCTTCTTCTATGTGAAAGAAAGGGTGAAAGAAATTAGGCGTAGGAGCGTTCACCGAGATGGCAAACGTTATGGAGATTCGCGGCTTCGTGATATAAACTCAACAAATTTATGGTCTCCTTTCGGTAGGGACGAACGTTGTAGACACGAAGAGAAGAATCGTCTCGTCGATGGACCTCACTACAACAAAAGAGACTTTCCCGACTAAACTAAAAGAGAGAGAGAGAGAGAGAGAGAGAGAGAGAGAGAGAGAGAGAAATAGTGTTGGGTAAAGCGATCCGAGAGGAACTCGAGTCCCGCGGATTCCTTCGCTTTTACGAGGCGAAAGTCGTTTGCTCCTGCTGGATTTACGGCATTGCGCTTCCCTTTTCCCTCCCACCATTACCTTCCTCTTCTTCTTCCCTTTAGATACGCGAACACCCTACAAACGAACTTACCCGTTCCTTTTTTTTCCTCACCATTTCTCTTTCTCTCTCTCTCGAGAGAGATAGAGTCGACCTTACAGCGAGAAAATATTGACCCCATGGATTCCGAGGCATCGATCGCCGACAACAAACAGCTAACGTTATGGGAAAACACCTATAGAACCTACCAGAGTACGTTAAAGAATATACCTTGTAAACTTTTCACGATCGTAAAAGATTCGCCGTGTAAGACTGATTAACATGAGTTACGTGTCTGTGGTTATTATCCTCTTCTTTCTTTTCTCTCACTTCCTCGCACTGTGACGAAAATAATCCATCGAACGAAATCAAGATCGAGATAATAAAAACAGGATAGGGAATCGTGTTACAGACTTATATGTCAGGATTCATTTTGAAATACAAATTGTTGGGTGCCTCGTGCCACGGAAAGTCGATACCTCTACTACCTGGTAAACCCTTTACGTAGTCTCTACGAGTCCAGTTCTGATTCCTCTCAACGATATTCCGGAAAAAGGGGTTGCTAAGGTATGTGTATATATATAGTTTTGGTTACAGTATAGTCAATCGATATTCATGACTCGACGAATACTATGACCATTTTTGCGGGCTAAACGATAGGAACGATGGAAACCTCGATTGCATCTTTTTCTTCTCGTTAAAGGAACCCTTTTCGATTCCTCTCTTTTCTTTATTTCTATATCTCACTCTCTATCTCTCCTTCTCATACACACACACACATATATACACACTTACTATTTGATTCGCTTCGTTTCACGGATCGTCGGCACTTTGAAACTCGCCAGGACACAGAGCCGAATGAAATCTCGAGGTTCGAGATGAAACCGCACGAATTAGGATCGGTTCCTCCTGCGGATCAGATGCAAATTATTCATCTCAGCCAGAGGCGATCGACGCTCAATTTGCACGGAGTTTGAGCAGCCTTGAGATTTAATTCTTGACTATGGAATGGCTTGGCATTTGAATTTGTGAAAGAGAGAGAGACAGAGAAAGAGAGACAGAGACAGAGACAGAGAAATATGTATACGTGGGATTGGCCATTAGGATCGCGAGATGTTTCGGCTAATATTTCAGAGTCAAGTTCCCAAGGCGAAACTTCATCTCTTCGATTTCTCTCTCTCTCTTTCTCTCTTCCTCGTCTCTATCCATTTTCCTTAACTATTCATATTATATCTATAACCTATAGTTCTGTTTAATTGAAATTTTCATTCTCCCAATACACACCGTTTATATATTTGCCTAATACGAGATAATAATTTGAAAAATACATTTTTAATCTATTACGTGTGTTTAACAATTCCTCGTTCAAGGAAAAAGATTTTAAAACTGTTGGTATCGAGGAAAGAATAAAAGAGGAGCAATAAATAGATGAAAAAAAAAAAATCAAAATAAAAAAGAGAGAGGATTTCAACGAGTAGAAGATATTAATCGTTCTTTTCTTCATTTCGAACAGCTGCTCAAATAAAATCTCGAAAAGCATCCTCTTCTCTTTGAGCGTCTTTCAGAAAACTTTTATCGTTTTTCTTCGTTCAATATCAAAAGATAACAATCCGTATAAATTCCACACCTTAAGGCACCTTCCTCCATCGTAAGACCTAGGCTACCCAAGAATATACTTTTATTTCTTTCATTCCATCTTTTCTATCTTTCTCTTCTTCTTCTCTCTCTCTCTCTCTATCTCTCTTTTCTTTTTCTCCCTAATCGGATTAAATACAAATTTTATTTGTACTAGATAAGTTTACGCTTCGATGTATCGTAAGTACTTATATATATACTTATAATACTTATAACGAAGTATTCATTTTATAATCAACATACAAAATGATCTTCCACGAAAATCATATTAATTTTTCTTTGAAGAAGAACGTACTTAGTTTTTACTTCAAGAAATTTCTTTTCTAATATAATTCTTTGATTAATTTAACTGTTACGAAACACGGGGAATATTTTGTAAACGAAATCTGTAATAAACAACCATCAGATCTATTAAAAAGTCTTTAAGAGGATTCAACCTTAAGCGCATTTAACCGTTTTGTAAGAAAGAAAAAAAGATACGAAAAGAAAATGAAAAGAAAAAGAGAAAGAGAGAATGTAATAATGAAATGATCGTATCGAAGACGATATACAAATTCATACTATTACGATGATAATGTGCCTCGCCTTGCCATTCGACGCCAAAGAGCTTCAGACCGATCGTTAAAGTATCTCTCTCCCTTTTCTTCTTTTTTTTTTTTTCGTTTTTCTCTCACTCCCACATATACATAAACGTTCGTTGGTTGGTTCTCTTCCCCCAATGCCAAATCTTGGCCCTTTCCTCTTTTCATTCGTATTCGCCGATGCGAGAATCTTGGCGTCCGTAAAAGTTAGTCGAAAAAAAATCGATTTGATTTTTCTCCTCTCTAAGGTACTCGAGGAGAACGTATTTACACTACATATATATATATATACACACATGACTAAAATATATAGTATATTACACACACATATGTAGATGTACACATACATTAAAAACGCATACGACGACAGGACGCGTCGTTAACGCGAGCTACGAGGCGTAACGTGACGACGTCGAGTGTGTTCTTTCTTTCTATCTTTCTTCCTTATTCTTTATTTTCTTATTCTTTCTCGTTCTCACATTCTCGTTCATTTCTACACGCTAATTTCACCTCCCGTTAAAAGTATTAGAAGAAACTTTTCGGTGTCTTTTTAAACGTCCCTTCTTCGCCAGACGAGTTTCTCGTATAAACGTAAAAAAAAGTGTATACATATTTACACACAAACACACACACACACACACACACACATACACACGAGTAAAGACCATGACATTTGAACGAAACTCAACTCACGTGTAAACAAACGTTCAGAAAGGAATGAAAACGTTCGAAATGCTCTCGAAGGATGACTAACTTCTTGTGATTCTATTTTTGCTCCTGTAATTCACGCTTTATCGCGTCTCGTTAAATATTGACGATACGATTTTTATAAATATACTCATCGAAATAACCATTTCACGAAAATATGCATACAAAAAGAAAAAATATATATAATATTTATTTAATATATTAATATTAGGTTTACCGGAAAGTTCTGTACGTTTTAATGACAACAATATTTCAACACGTAAACACATGTTTGTAAAAATGTGTATTTTGTTTTATTCCAAAATCGGATAGAACTTTTCGATAGACCTAATAATAATGATAAAATAATATATAGTTGAAAAGAAAAACTGAATATTTCATCTTAAAAGAAATAACACGTGAAAACGTAACGATCGATAAATACGAGTTCAAGTTAAAGTTTTACAAAATTCCAAAGTTAATTCCAAAATATGCGTTAGCCTTTCGGTAGTTACAGTAGAGTTTCTAAATCACTGATAATCTTCACCGTCTCCCTTCGGTATGATTTTAAACGCGACGAAGGAAATGTTCATCGAGGTGGAACATTAACAACGAACGAACGAACGGCAACGACAACGACAACGACAACGAAGACGACGATCGACGGGGCAAGTCATTACGTCTCAGCCGTCATTACCGTAATTTTGCACGCACGAAAAATTGGGCAGACAGGAGGAAAGAGGGGGGAGAGTGGAGAGGTGGGAGACGAGGTAATGATCAAGTCGATCTACCCTTCTACGGTAGTCGCGTGAAACTAAAATCCTTTTCGCTAAATACAACTTATCGATGAGAACGAAAACCTGGTTTAAGGTTAATCGCCATTTTTGTATTCTTCTACTTCTTTTTCATGGTCATCATCATCATCATTATCATCATCATCATCATCATCATCTTCTTCTTCTTATTTTCTTTCTTCTTATTATTACTCTTCGTTGTAAGGCGCAGTACGTAAAGTTTAAAAAGGAATACATAGAGTCACAATAAAAAAAACGGATTGCAAGTAGAAGGAAAAGAAAAAAAAATTAAAAAGGAAAAAGGAAAAGAAAAACAAAGAACGATTCATAGTCAAAGTTTATCGTGAAACGTAGGCCACGGAATCGTCTCGATGGTTCTTTGCAAAGGCTCAATCCCCAAACTAAATCGCCTTGAGCTCTTCAAGAGCCCTTCGGCGAGTCGAAAAGTATTTCGAAAGTCGCGCTACGAGAAGCCTTCTCCCTTCTTAGGAAGAAGAAAAAAAATGAGAGAAAGAAAGAAAGACAGAAAGAGAAATGAGAAATAAGAGGACGAGGAAAAGAGAGGAGAGTAGAGAGAAAAGAAGAGTAGAGAAGAGAAGAAGAGAGTAGTAGAGTTGAGAGAGAAAGAGAGAGAGAGAGAGAGAGAAAGGAAGAAAGGACGAACAAACATCGTCGTTCCTGGTGAAGCCAGACGGTTACAGCCATTCAGAGATCCCTCATTGTAGAGGAATCGAGACCCCTAGAGACAGAGAAAACCAGAGTGCGAGAAGGCTCGATGTGTGCAGGGGCGGTTATAAGCCGAAAACAATAGCGTCGAGCTTTCTTGCACCAGTACCCTCTCTCCTATCCTATTCCTTTCCACTCCTCTCCTCTCTTCTCTCCTTTCCTCACTCGTCTTTCCTCATCCTCTTACACGTCACAAACTGTACACACTGTAAGGCGCTTACCGACACACCTGACAATTCTGACATCGACCTGAGACATTTAACTCGATTTTAGCAAGAGACTCCATACGAGAATTCAAACTACCGAACACAACTAGCGCATTCGAGAAAATTATTATTATAATCGATATTTTATATATATATAATATATGTAATAGGATTCTATTATTATTATTATAATATTGTTAAATACTTATAAGCTGTTTAATTTCCAAGAATTTGTTAAATGTTTGGTAACGTTCAATATTATTATAATGTTAATAGGAAAATATAATATAAAATATTTAAACGTGACGCGTTAATATTTTCACAGGGGATAAATAAAAAAAAAAAAAAGAAGAAGAAATCAAACACATAGTTGAAGAGAAATAAAGATTGAATATTGAAAAGTCAAACTAGTCTCTTTTGCCGTACACCTAGATGCAGCATTTAGGTTGGAGAAAATATTTGCATCGTAGGACTCTCTCGACGAGGTTGCCTCGAATTCCCAGACCCGGGGCGAGAGAAATACAGCTAGAACTAGAAGCATGCGATAGTCTACTACGAAGACGAGTAAAGACGACGACTTTTGGAATTCAGGGCGCGCAAACGGCAGTTGGTAATTAATAGCCATGGCAGGGAGGAGAGTTTGATTACCTTTTCGACCTTATCCGCGAGGTCTCGCCTAGTTCTATCCCGTCTCTTTCTTCTCTCTTGCTTCATTTTCTAGTCTACTTTTTCTTTGAGTTCTCTATTTCTCTCTCTCTTTCTCTCTCACACACAAACACACACATAAACATTAACAGCACGCGCCAAGAAATTAGCTAAGAAACTCTTCGTCGAACAACGATCGAACGAAGAGGAAGGGAAGAAGCAAAAGTAGAAGAAGAAGAAGAAGAAGAAGAAGTAGAAGTAGAAGTAGAAAGAAGAAAAAAAAATCAAGAAAAGGAAGAACTTAGTTGAACGAAACGAGACAATGAACCTCAACCGGGGAAGGTTTTGTTAATCCCCACTGAAAACTCTGGGAATCCAGTAGAGTCACACAACCAGCACGTTTTCTATGAGTATATGTATGTGTGTGTGTGTGTGTATTTATCTCTATCTTTCTTTCTCTAAAGCTCTTTCACGGGTCTTCTTCTCCTATCTAACACCTCGACCTCACCCACGGCGCCTCTACGAAACGGCCGGAAGCGCTTCGTTGCAGATAGCCGAGCCAGTTTAATTCGTTTACACCAAGAGAATTTCCGGATTCGCGAGGACCGTGTGGAAAAATAAAAACAACTACGTAAAAAGGACTAGCGCGTTTCTACTATGTTCGTTTCCTTCCTTCCTTCCTTCCTTCCTTCCTTTTTTAATTCTTTTTCTTTCTTTTTTCTGTCTCTTTTACTTCGTTATCCAAAAACCTTAGTTCCTTTTGTCTCGTGCAGCTGACAAAGGAATCGAAACTTATTTGATTCGGCAAATGGCGACCAAGTATAATCGTATTACTAATTCGAAAGTTGCCGTATCGAATCTTGAGCACTAGAAGCTAATGGAAAGGAACGCGAAGAAGAAAAAAACTTTAGCAAAAGAATGTGTGTTGTCCGTGGCAAAAATCTGACAGCAAGTTAACACGTTGCCTAACACGTAAGACCCCTTTGAAAGGTCGTTAACGAGTAGGGCGCAAATGAAGTATAAATATTATGCAACCCGGTAGTAAAATACTGCATGTCCCCAACGGAAGTTGCATTCATTAATCACTCGTTATTAAATCGAGTTCCACGAAGGTTTAACCGCGTTAAAGCTTGCACGAGCTTACGGGGCTACGGTTAGGAAGTTGAAATCCTCGAGAACATCGTCCTAGGCATCGCTTTTGATGTCCCACCGCGTGCAGTTAGTTCGAGAATTTTAATCAGTAGCTAATGTATTTTGTAAATGTCAACTTGGTGCCTTCGTAGCTTCTGCGAACTATCGTGACTGGCATTCTAAACACTATCGTACATCAGTTAGTATTAGCGAAAAGGATTTAGAAATAGTTTCGTAACATCATTTGTCCTTCTCTCTCTCTCTCACACACACACACACCACTATCTATTTATCTATCTGTCTCTCTCTTTCAATCCTTTCGAACAAGTTGTCCTGTCACGATTTTCGTCACCTATAAAAGCTCCACTCGAGTTTCTAACACGAATCGTTAGTTTCTCTCGTAAGCTCCTGCCAAAGACGTTCAACGGATTTGAGCAACTGAACTAAAGTGTAATGTTACACGTCTTTCGAAGAAGATCATCCTACTTCTTCTCTTAAGAGAAAGAGAAAAAGAGAAAATACATTCGGACGAATTCGTCGGATAGGTCTTACACGCTCAACCTCATCCATAATGTAATTCGAGACGAAAAACTCTGGTCTACTAACGGAACGGGATGATGGAAGGGAGGGGAAGAAGGGGAGGAAGTGGATTTCGTAGAAAAGTTCTTCTATATGGAAAAAGAATACGCTGACACGAAGGTATTTTCCCGTGGTCCTGGCAGGCACCTCTTTACGGCCATTACTCACACCGACATGATTTACTAAAAGGATTAAGAAAATTAAACGACGGTATGGACGTTAAACATGAACCCTTGCCATAAGCTTAAGATCTATATAATCTATCTATCTATCTCTCTCTCTCTCTCTCATTATCTCTCACACACATACACACATACATGTACTCACTTTCTCTACATTTTTTTTCTGTCTCTCTTGCGCCACTAATTCTCTATCACATTATCTACGAGATACACACTATCGCATAAACTCTCCTCTCTCCAGTCTTGGTAACCTGCCGGATACGAAGTTTTACATTCATTTCCAGCGGCGAACCACACTGAAATTCGCAACGGAACCGAAGCCACGAAGGAAAAGCAGTGAAAGAGAAAGACGGGTGGTACCGAGACACGTCGCTTGGAATAATGCACTCTGAAAGGCGTGGTTGACCCTAATGGACATAGACGTTCTAACCGTCGAAATACTACGTACAGTCGGCTAAGGGCATTAGTATAAGTACCACCGTCTAACGCGGTACTCTTTCATGAAAAACGAGTCAAGTAGTTCCGCAGCTTAGATACCGTACGTTTTACTTATCAAGGGAATTTCGTGCCTTCAGCTCGTTCCCTAGATTTCCTCCATTGGATCAAAAGGAAACGAGGGATAGATAAAGAAAACAAAATGAACGTTTCTCAAATGATTTAATCGATGAAGTTTGTGAGTTCAACGCACCTAGACAAGCTGCACATCATCATTTTCGATTGGGATTTCTTATATAAACTCTTAAACGTGTATGTAATGTAACCGAAGTTTGAAATATAAAATTCATTAATCTTTCGTAATCCTGCATGACTTTAAATATCCATACACCGATATATTTCATTTAAATCTCCGTTTAATTATATTTTATTTCACGAATGTGGCGTATTTCTCGTTCTATAATTCTTCTTTGATAAAACTGATAATATATATATATATATATATATATCCCTTTCAGTGATTATTAATTTTAGCTTAAAGTGTATGAACAAATTTATAATCTTTGATATAATTCTACACTCATTGGTAATTCATATTTAAAAGATAATATTTGTTGATTGCACATAATATATCTTTTTTTAATACACACGAAATATGAAGTTTGAAGTTCGAAATTTGAACCGCACCGATATTTTAAGTAAACATTAACGTTAATCTTAAGATTTGCAAATGTCAATAATGACCAACTCATAGATAATCGATGATCTTTAAAAAAACAACTTTTGTTTCGCTGAAAAAATTTTTTACGATATAAAATCTCTCTCTTGTAAGACTCTCCTTATCGAAACTAATCTGCCATAAAGATATTTTCCAAAGCTAATTCTGTTACGGACGATGTCGAAAGGAGTGGCCGACATTATCATCGGTCTCAACGACGACCAAGTCTTATGGTCTTGATCCAGACGTTGGTTATATGGCCATTAGGTTTCTATTAAACTCGCTCGTTCTACATGTTCCGCATTTCTAACTCATCCATACACGTTCTTTCGTTCCTTCGTCCGATGTCATCGCACGTTTGCATTTTTATTTACGTTTAACAGACGATCCCCCCCTCATTTCCAACCCCTTCCTACTCTTCCTCCCTTCCCCCATTCCACACCGAAAGTCTTTTTATCCCTCTTGAGACGTTTCTTGCTATACTGCTTTTACTCATGCAATCTACATACAACAGAAACAACACGAAAGAAAGAAAGAGAGAGAGAGAGAAGTAGCAATAGCAAACGACAAGGACCTCATCTAATGTTTTACCTTACTCAGTAGACTCTATAACGAGCAATACAAAACCCATCGACTTTATTGACAGAACAGTCCACTCATATTATTAATAAATTCATATGAATGTTCATCCCACGTTTCGTTCGATTGAATATAAAAAAATGTTTTCATAGCTCGGATATATTATGCGCTAAGTTATTAACGCTCATTACCTTATACTAATGAAAATCAATTAAGTTCGTATATTTTCTTTCGTTATTAGAAAAATAATGAATACATATGAACTAAATAAACGATAAACAGTTTATCCTAAATGAATCTGAGAAAGAAAATATTTGTAATCCTATTTTTCTTTATTTTTAATACACTTTAAAGGTATTTAATGAAAGTAGAAAAAAGAGAGAACTGATATCATATCGAAAAACGAAGCACCGATGGAGTAGGAGGGTAAATAAAGAGTGAAAATAGATACTAAAAAGGGTAAAAGATGGTGTATGGTGTGTGTAGGAGAAAGAACCGTCAAGACGGTATTTGGTCGCGAGAAAGAGAGAAAGATAGAATTCTGTGGGGGGCCCTTCTTGCGGTATCAACCTAACCGTCGATTTCTCGGTTATTGCCGCCTATTGTGGACAATCCGAGCAGGTGGAAATAAAGCAACAAGAGAGCGGCAAAGAGGGCAAGATAGTAGATAAAGAATAGTAGAAAGAGAAATAAATTGAAGAAGGAGAAGAAGAAGTTCGACGGGCTAACCACCACCTACACGTTTATATAGACGGTTATACTGACACTGCGGGCGGCGGGCTGCAATAACGCGATATTGAACGAGCCAAGAGAAAGTTAATAGAAATGGAAAGAGAAAGATAGATAGATAGATAGATAGATAGATAAAGAGAGAAAGAGAGAAATAAATAAAGCAAAAAGAAAAAATATCGGTAAAGAGAGAGTACGATTCCTTGAAAATCGAGTATCTACTATAAAGATGCGAATAATTATCTTATCTAATAATAACTCTACAGATGATATATCGTAAGGTTAAAAAAAAACAAAAGATAAAGAAGAAGAAAAATCCTTGTTAACAATTTAAGTCCTAAGCAACGCGATCATGCTGTTGAGATTTTGCGTTGAGAAAACCGAGTACATTTCGAGCATTGTGGACAACTGACACTGAATTACCGATTGTCGAAGTCGCATGCTCAAATTTACTTACGCAAGTACATCATACAGCTTCTTTTAATGTAAATAATACATTTTATAATAAGTAGTATAATATTATAATAATGCAAGAATACATTACAAAAGAAACATTTTTATTTCATTGTTATTTTGATGCAACCCTAACACATACAAGAAACGTTATTGCTCCAACTGGGATTCATCGATATAAAATAAATAAAGCGTTATCGAGCCGCTTGGTGTTTCTCGACATAAAATAAAATAAACGTTATCGCGCTGCTTGGGTCTTTTCGTACTGATTTAGAGAAAGCACGGTTGCACTGTTTGGGATTCTTCGACAATGTTTTTTCAAAAGCCCCTGAGACTCAAACGGTTAAAAGAAAGAAACGATTGGATATATTCTCATCGATAAACGCTTCTTCTTGATTACTAATCGTTCTTAAAAGAAAAAGAAAATAAGAAAAATAATAATAAAATCAAGATACAATTAAGGTTGTAATTGTCTGATGAGATTGAAAGAGAAGAAAAAAAGGAGGATAAGAACTTTGTTGTAAGATGTCTTTCTTAAACAACGAAGTCATCGAAAAGAAAAAGGGATAGAAAAAATAATATATGCAATATACATATACAAAGTATAAAAGAGTAAACGAGAAAAGCAAGGAATAAAAATAAAAGTACAGACTAGGTAACGGAATCGAGACTTTGTACTTGAATCTGCTAACGAAGTTGTCAGTCGCAGCAACGTCTTTCTTGAACGACGTTTCCACTCTGGCCATTTCTTTAACGCACACTTTTTTCTCCCTTCTCTCTCTCTCACACACACACACACACACTCTTTCATCCCTTTCCTCCCTATACACGGGGAAGTTTAAAAATTATGCCAGCGGGTGACGTCCACGTGGACGGGGCGAACTCGACCAACAGAGAACCCAGCAACGCGACATCTTTTGATCTAGTTTTCTCGATCCTTTACACGATTTTAATTAACCGCGCGCGCGAGAGGGAGAGAGAGAGAGCGTTGGACGTTCGTCGTAAGCAACGCGCATTTAAATGCAAATGAGAAATATACCGCATTAGCCATGAAATGCAAATGACCAAGGCGAGCGAAAATGCATATCGAAACGGTGGGGGGTCGCGGTGGGTTGGGGTAAGCGGGCAAGGGCAGCTGGGGTCGAAAAGAAAAACAAGAAAAGAGGATAGAAAAAGATTCATTTCGCGTGTGCTTGTAAAATACCAACGATGACGAGAAAATCTTTTCAGGGTTACATTTTTTTTTTTTTAATTTTATTTATTTATTTTTTCCAAACGAATAGAGTAAACACGTGGCCAATGGCAATGCTGAAACGAAAAAGCGGACGAATTTACTGTCGGATAAGAAAGAGAAATAGAGAGATAAAATGAGAAAAAGAAACGAAGAAAAAGAAGATGATAAAGAGAGATAGATAGACGAAACCGAGCGTGAGAATCCGAACATAACGCGCGTAAGCGTGCGTACTCGTACGTGCCCACGCCTTGAATGCCTCAATCACTGCGGGCTGATTGTGCGTATCCAGCCGCGTCACGTCGCTCTTTGTGCGTGTAAAAGTGGACGCGTGCTTGCCTTCCTACTACACCGTAAGTGTGTTTGTGCGCTTGCGTTCGTCCTCAATGAGAATTGAAACGAGAGAGAGAGAGAGAGAGAGAGAGAGAAAGAGAAAGAGAGAGAGAGAGAGAGAGAGAGAGAGAGAGAGAGAGAGAGAGAAAGGAAGAGAAAAAAAAACTAGAAGGGATGATACTCCTCGCTACCGCGTTAAAAGAGGATCTAAATTGTCTCGAGAAATCGACAAGGAGCAAAGAAGAAGTGTAAGAGAGAAAACGATATAAAAAGAAGCTAAAGGAGAGAGGGAGAGACGGAGGAAGGGAGGGACGAACAGAGACACAACGTACGAGGATCATACGGATAGAATTCTTTTCTCGAGTGGCCCATTCGAAATTCTCGTCATCGTCACGAGTGCACTCTTTACGACCGCATTCCTGGAGGCTACAAAAGGGATTCGCGAGACAAAAGATTTTGCACCCGTCCGTTATATACATGCATACATACATATATATATACACACGTCCACGCATTCGTGCATACGTTTCGTACATTCATATAATGTGCACGAAGAAACGTACCTATATATGTATGGTATCAACGTATCGCTGTGGTAGGGCATACAGAAATGAAAACAAAAAAGAAAAAAAGAAATCTTTTTACCATTGCTATTCTCGTAAAGAAGGGTAAACGAGTATTGTCTACTTTTAAGCGAGAAATTTCAAAGATCGACTCTCTCATCGTTAACGGTTAGAAAAAGGGGCTGACGAACCCACCACCACCATTATCGTTTTCACAACTTTTAAAAGAACATTGATGATGTGTAGGACCGGTTAGGAAAGTTTCGATAATCAAAGTAGTTCTCAAAGAATATCCCCCTGCTTTGGTTTTCTACCACCGTTAGATCCTATTTTTATTAATCACCCCCATTTTTTACGCAAATTCACGGTACGGTGAATTTGTGTAATCCTTTTCCTTTATCCCTTTTACCTTTTTTTCCATTCTCTTACCCATTCTATCTCTTTGCTCATATCGTCGATCGCACGTTGTTCACGTGGAAACAAGAACGGAAGTTGGAGCTGCGCGTAATTGAATTGGTCGCTTTAGAAAGGGCCTCCTAGTCGGCAAACAGCAACTTTAGGGCAACAGGAGAAAACTGTTTGCACGGGCTCCTCCCCGTGTATGTAACGCGACGATATAAACGTCGCTATGCGGTGAGAGTAAGAGAGAGAGAGAGAGAGAGAGGGGTGTATAAGAGAGTGAGGGTGATGTACTCTATCTCACTTCCTCTCACTTTCTCTCTCTCTGTCTTTCATTCATAAAAGAGAGCATGCTCTCGCTTGTATCTGATGCTTAAGGGAAGAAGGGACAGGCATGCAGGCACATTGTTGTCAACCAGGGCTTTTGTTTCAAGAGGTTCGACGACGCGAATAGCAGGAGTGTATCTTCCGGTGAATAAACGTCGATAAAATGGCAATCTAATCTTCTTAAATCCTGCTAATTTACAAGTGATCGTTTAATAGCCATCGACGTAACCGCCATTTCTGCCGGTAACGACGTCAATTTATCAGGAAGACGCTAATGAACAAAAATAACGATCACATGGCGAGGAACCCGTTAAGATTTATACAATCGCTTATTGGATAACCTTTGAACGTAAGAATTGAACTCGTCTACGGAGTCTCGAATACTCTTTCGTATATATACCTATATATATATATATACACCTATATTATGTATATATATGTATACTTACATTCTTTGGCTTGCGACACGGAACTGACTTTCAAAGTTGGAAGAGTAAGTCTCGATTATGCCGTTCATAAGTTCCGATCGCAATCGGCGCTTTTCACACGACATTTGTACGGTTGGCGTTACGTCATCACCATGCTCTCTTACACGCATGTGTTCCTTTTACGTGTACGTGTATATGTTTAGAGAAAGAGAAGGAGAGTGAGCGAGAACGAAATACACGAGATCACGCACGCAAATGAATATGCCGCAAGGAACATTGTTATTATTCGGTTCAATATAACTCGGAGACAGCACGAGTCTCGCGTGGCGATGTCTCAATCGTTCTCGTCGCACGCACGAATATCTATAAACTCCAACTATATGTGTAAGTGTGATGATAACATATAATGTTTGGTACGCGCTAGAACATTACAGGCGTAGAAATTGCTTCTCAACGTCGAAAGACGTGTACCGGCGTGTCGCGACACCGTGTTAGAGGGAGCCAGAAAGCATCCATCGTTCCCCGTTCATTACCAATTTGTTCCATCCTGTTGTCGAAAATGGGTCCATTGTATTATATACGTAGAGATGAATACACATATACATATATTAATGTCATGACCTTACTTTTCTCAACCAAATGACCGACTCGGTTTACTTGCCTTTGAAGGCCAACCTTTTCGAAATCCATTTGAGGATTAAATATGATCATGTTTTCTTTTCGTTTCATTTCTTTTCATTTCTTTTCTATTCTATTCTAATCTTTTCTTTTCTTTTCTTTTTCTATGAAGAAAATCCATTTACGTACGTGAAGAGAAAGATACGTAGATAGGTCATAAGCTTTCAACCAAAATCATATTAAAAATTAACCATCCATAAAGCGAAGTTGTAATTAAGTCATGTACGAGAGAGAATTGAGCGAGTGAATAATTTAACAAGCTTACTCGTTGCTATGCTAAGCCGCAATAATTTTACACGGTAGAATATCATTAAAGAATCGTACGATAATAACAATGATCGTATGTATATCTATGTGGATTTATCCTACTATCCTATATAGGAAAGCAGCTAATGCATTAATATTTCTCTCTGAAGTCGATCGATATTATCCATTTTCAACGGTTTCCTTTCAACACTCTACTACATAACTACTACCTACTACATTTCAACGTAAAGGAGTTTGAATTCGCACGATTAAAGGATCAGACGGTATTCTCCCTAAATTAATTACACGCTTTTCGGCTTTAGATAAGATAGATACGTAGCATGTTGTTTGGTTGTAAGAACCTCGATGTCGGTATTCCCAAATCGTTCTCAAGAAGATTACGCGAGAAAGCAAGAAGGGTAGAGAGAAGGATGGAGAAAAAGAATGTTTAAAAAAAAAACAGAAAAGATGTTATATATTTAGGATGGAAATTCAGGCAGGCTGGAAAGGATACAGAAAATTGAAAGAAAATTCGGGATCTAATCTCTCAGGGTCGAAGCATCGAATATGCATGATGATCGGAAAAGGAGAAAACCGTAGGATCTGTAGAGAATAGTCGAAAAAGCAGAGAAAAAGAAAGAGAGAGAGAAAAGGAAAAGAAAAAGAAAAAGCTTTTTCCCGAAGGTTAGCATTGCAATCTCCGTTGGACGATTGGTGTTTCCACTCCGTCGGCGTGCACCACCATCAGGAAGATGGGGATGCAAGCCTTTACACCGACAACCGCGTCGAGGTCGAAAGTGCTTTCCAGAAGATTGGTAGTCAACGGACGGTAGAGTCGGATTAAAAATTCGGCTGGTAGAGAAGCTGTAGCAAACTGTAGAAGTAACAGCCTCCGCAACATCGTAAGAGCTTTGCAATGTGGAAAGGGAGAACGAATGAACGAATGAACGAACGAATGAACGAATGAACGAACTAACGAAAGAGAGAATGAGTGAGAAAGAGAGGGGGCTAAAGAGGGCCTCGTGGGTCGATAATAGTTTGGAGTGGTCGCTGACCATTATGGGTCCCCTGCCGCGTACCAAATGAGCATTCCTTTTCGTAATTGGAGCACGGGGGATACACTGTACGAACGAATGGTTAGACTATTTGAAGGTAGAGAAAGGAGTAAAGATAGATAAAAAGAAATAGAAGAAAAAGTAAGTGAGTGAGAGAAAGATGGATAGAGTGAATGAAAGAAAGAGAGAGAGAGAGAGAGATAGAGAGAAAAGGAAGGAAGGAAGGAAGGAAGGAAAGAGAAGTCAGGGGCTCAGGGAAGAAAACGAGGGATCCCAAAGCGCTCTTAGACCGTCTGAGTGCCCAAGAGGAAACGAAAGAGAGATGAAGAGAGGAGAGATAGCACGTAGTGGACGATTCGGAGGGACAGCAGCAAATCTCTCTCTCTCTCTCTCTCTCTCTCTCTCTCTCTCTAAGTTTTTCTCTTTCTTGACACTAGCGTGAAACGTCTCTGAGCATCGACGAAAGGATGACATTGTCATCCAAAGGTTAACGCGCTCTCGGTAGGTACTAACATCGAGTGAAAGGACAGAGATTCTCTCTCTTTAGACGTGGGAGGAAATTTCAAGAGAAGAAGAAGAAAAAGAAGAAGAAGAAGAAGAAGATTGCTACGGTCCTTCAAGAGCTTCTATAGCCTTTAAAACAGTGGAATGTAACGAAGGAATTTTCTTCATCGTTTCTAACTCCTTTCTCGCTATTTCTCTCTCTCTCTCTCTCTCTCTCTCTCTCTCCTTCTTGCTCTCTTGCTCTCTTTCTCTCTGTCTCTCTTTTCCAGACGTCGAGAGAAAGATCATGGCGATCGTAGATCGCGGTGTAATTAAAGACGGTGAAATTAAACTCTTCGACTAGTCCCAGTTCGAGTAATTTTAATTTCCGTCCAAATTCATGAAAATTAACGAGGTGATGAGTATTCTTCTTCTACTCAAGTTGGCTGAGAATCTTTCACGTCAATCTAGAATCTCTAAAATTGTTTAAAATAAGAGAATAACGAGAATAAGAATGCGAGAGGCAGGTTGGTAAGAAGTTAGACGTGCAAAATGTAACTGGTAGCGAGACGTGCTACCGTGTTATGCTAGACACAAAGGATAATCAGTGGGAGGAATACGAGTTGGTAGTGAAGAAGAAGAAGAAAAAGAAGAAGAGGAGTCACTGTTTGCAAAGAGTAAGTTACGAAGAGTGTATAACGACACGCGTTCGCGTTTGCTTTAACAAGAATAACGCACGGAAGACGACGACGTAACGTGTATATACACACCGGCTGGTCGCGATGTCATCCATGAAAGAAAGAGGTGCGTTTGCTACGTTTCTTCTTTTCTATGTGTTAGTGGAAGGTGATGATGACGCCGTTACGGGCAAGGAAGACCTGAGTAAAGAGCAAAGGGTTCTCGAGACTACGTACGCGATGTAAATGACGGGACGAGACGTGAGTACACACACACATATATATATGTGCCTAGGATATATGCATACGAATACTATCAAAATTAAGATACTATATTGGTAAAACACTTGTATAAAACTTTAGTACGTTTCAACATTTTGTGCTAAAAATTAAAGAAAAATATCGAAACGAAACATTTAAATTAATAATACGAATCGAGATAGATCAAGTAAATATAAAGCTAAATTGAAAGATTTGATCGACCAATACGCGTGTCTTTTCGATTTAGCTACTTACTATAAGTCATGATTCTTTCAAGCAGCTACCTTAATAATATAAAAAACAGCTGGAGTCTTTAGCGGCAAAAAAAGAGAAACGTGAACGAAGGAAGGAACGAACGGGCGACCAAGTTGAATAACTTTACGGGTACGCGTTTACGTTTGTTCAAACAAAACGACCGGAAGAAGTAAAGAGTAAACGATAGCGGTGGTAGCAGTTGCAACAGAGATGAGAGAGAGAGAGTGAGAGAGAGGGGAAAGGTGGTGAGGACACGCGGCTGGAGGCGTCACTAAGTTCGTGCTCGGTGGAAAAGACGGTTTCTCCGGCGTGACGACGTCGGCAAAGTCGAATAAGAAGAAGGTGCCGAAGGTAAAAAAGAATAAGACAGACTTTAGCGGTTTGTCTCATTCTATTTCTCTCTTTATCTCCCTTCAAAGCGAATAATGGGATGAGTTATGTATATGTATGTATAATAGTATATGTGTGTCGGCATCGAAGCACGCTCGTCTCTGAACCTCTGAGAGACCTCACACGCTGTCCTATCTTCTCTCTCTCTCTCTCTCTCTTTTCCTTCTTCACCTTCCACCCTCTCTTTTTCTCTCTCCTCTAACTACTCTTCTTCGAGCGAGTACGACAAGAGGATCGGACTCGGCCAGACGATCGTAACTCACGCGTGGAGTGGATCGTTTTGCAGAAACAAACAAGAAGGCTCGGTGCTGTGTTCACAAGAAAGAAAGGAAAAAAAAAGAAATAAAGGGAGAGAGAGAAAGAGAGAGAACTTGTCGCCGAGCGAACGGGTTTTCTTTGCCCTGCCATTCTTAGCGCCTTGTTCTTTAATTCAAAGTCCTCTTTCTCTTCTTATTCTTCTTCTTTTGCTTCTTCTTCTTACTAAAACCTACGAGAACATTAGCCGTCCATCAAACTCGTAGAGTCACTTTCTCTCTCTACGAGTATTTCATTAACTTAATAACTTTCTCAGAAGAAATATAACCGAAGGAAAACACTACTATCACGATTGCTTTTGTCCAAGATGAGATATCGTTGAACTTCGATTGTCAACGTGACTAACATAAGAACACAATCGTTTTGCCGTATTTCTAGTTAAACCCAAAGTAACAGTAAACTATTCGTATGAAACGAGATCGTCGTATCAAAGAGGATGATTTGTTTTTTTTTTTTTTTCTATATAAAAGAAACTCCTGTGTCGCGTCGTTACCTCGCACGTGTCGGAAATCCTTTCGAGCTGCTAAAAGCCAAGTTATAGAGAGTAGAGAAGGTGCTATTTTAAAGTCGACTAGCGAATTAACTTTGATCTCCTCCTAAATTCAATACAGCAAACTTAATTACAGTACCAAGCGCCGCGCTACCTACGATTTCTTCGAGCGAATCACGTCAAGATGTTCGTAGACTCTTCTTAGGAACTTTATAACGAGTTTCAAGCGACATTGTTCTCAAGTACCTTCACCGAGAAGCTTTTG
Source organism: Mischocyttarus mexicanus (assembly GCA_023678845.1). NCBI lineage: Eukaryota > Metazoa > Arthropoda > Insecta > Hymenoptera > Vespidae > Mischocyttarus > Mischocyttarus mexicanus. Next base: position 382,287 of record JACGTP010000047.1, on the reverse strand, counting down.
CAAATTCTCTTCCTGTTTTCTACCATAATGAATCTTTAATTATAATATGTAGTTTTCATTTCCCAATATAGGAAGTAACCCCTTTTAAAAACATAACATTCCTTTACTCCCTTCGAAATAGAATCACACGAAAATCTTACAACCAAGAATGCCTACGTCTTCGATCATTCAAGAACGCGTCGTGCTTTTGCCTGACCCCTTCTTCTCCTTCTTCTTCTTCTTCTTCTTCACGATCCTTTAATCCTGATTTACGATCGCTGATGAGGCGGAAATACCAATCGAGGAAAGGAGTCGTAATTTCAGTTCCCACCAGATGCTCCCTTAAGACTACGACGAGGTGTTTGTCATGAACGAGAGAATCGAAAATTATTGATAAAGATGCGATCTTCTAATACTCTTTAAATCATCGCTAATTGAAAGAAATAACATATTTACGTGTATAGGTATAATGCACGTTCGCGTGAATGAATCTCTCAATAGTTTGAAAGATAGGAGAGAAAGGGTTCAGGCGAGAAAACAAGTAACGACGTCGTTAACGGGAAGGTAGCAGAGAAGCCGCTTCTTTAACTGGTCTACCACCGTAGCAATAACGCTTTCAAATGACAACGAAGACGACAACGAAGACGACAACGAAGACTACCACAAAGATAACCACAAGAAAGAGTATAAGAGACAGCAGAGACACTCGAGGATGATGGTATCGTGTTCGACCGGAAAATATGAACTCGTACGTCACTTTGCGATATATTGGCAAACGAACAAGAAGAGTAGAAGAAAGTTTCTAAGACAGATATAGATATATAGATATAGATATAGATATAGAGTTAGAAATAGAAAGAGAAAGAGAAAGAGAAAGAGAGAGAAAGATAGAGAATGAGAGGTTGCGTTTGAACCACAAACGACCTCCCTAACACTTACTCCCCTATCGTTCGAGAGATGTTCACAGAGTTCGAGTCTGCTAATTTCAGCTTGCCCGTTTTCGAGAGTAACGCCAAAGAGAGATAGCCGATCAAGGAGAGTTGTCCTTTGAATGGAGACGTTAACTTGAGGAAGTCGAGCCACTTGAAACGACCGACTCGATAAGTTTAGCTCTTATGGAACGTTTTGCATGTCTTCCTCGACGAAGTAATAAACTTTATTAAAAGCGTACGGGTGCTTTACTCGTTTCCTTCGTCTTCTCTTTATCTCTTCATCTCTTTCTCTTTTTCAACTAGAATTCTTTTCTCTTTATCTTCTTTTTTTTCTTCTTTTTTCCTTTTCTTTTTTTGTTCTCCTTTATTCGAATCCTTCCTTTTTTCTTTCTTTCTCCGAAACGGGCAAACGATAGCACGAAGTAAGAAAATTAAAAATTCATTCCTCAGGACGGTGCACATACACACACAGAGAAAGAGACACACACTTACATGCATAGAAACACATAGGACCGTGAACATGAATTTTGTAGAAGTATGCGAATTCGTTTTCGTAGGAAAATACGATGAATACGATATGAGCCGAATTAAGTCGTATAAATCGTCATCCAGTATGTAATTCCTCTCTTCCTGGTATTCTCACCCAAAGACCGCTTGAATATTAATTAAATTTTTAGGATATTTCGATCTCTCTTATTCCCCAGCTTTCGTAATGAGATGTCGAAAATCGTATTCCAAATGACATCTACCTCGACGAGGCTTCCATGAAACTTTTTAATTACTTTGTCGAAAGAGAAGAAATTTTTAATGAAAAAAAATATTAGAAAAAAAAACAGAGAAAAAAAGGGCAGAAGAACATCTTAAACGATTATACTTGATTCTAAGCACTAATAATATCTTTATGCATCGCATGAATTACACGTTCAGCTTGTTTAAATATTCATTCGAGCTTTGGTCAGCTTTCTCTGAATATTCCAAGGCATGCTTTTAACTCAGTCCCTACTTTTCTTCCCCCTCACTCTCACTCTCACTCTCACTCTCTCTCTCTCTCTCTCTCTCTCTCTCTCTTTCTCTAACACACACACATGTTCTACAAATTATAAATTTCACGATAGAAAATTATCTAGCGTTTCGTAAATATTTTATGCGAATAGAATGTGCTTCGGAGATGAGAAAATTCAAATTTGCTGTTTTAATTATTATGAAGCTTTTGGTTCCTTGAATTGTTAGTTTCACTGCCGACTACTGGACATTAAACAAAATCCTTTATGCACGCAATGGACCTATTAATTCAATGAGATCGTAATCAAGAAATTTTGTAGAAGTCATTAAGATTATTAAGATACTAGTACGAATGAACATCTATATATATATAAATGAATGTACGTGTATTCGTTTATTCTTTATGCCTTCCTAAACTATTCGACTGATCGTGATGAAATTTTGGTGAGTTGTTTTTTATCAGACTCACGTATACACTCACTCTTTCTCTCTAAGCCCTACTCTATTTTCTGTTTTAATAATAATTAATGAAAGCACGTAAAAGAATCATTGTGAAATGATTATACCTTTGCGAAAGTTCAAGTGAGCGTGTAAAAAACAACGGAACTATGAATGCTTGAATGAAAATAAAAAAAAAAGAAACAAGCGGCACTTGACGAGATGTAGTTGATTATGCATCATTATAAAATAAATCAGACACGAGATCATATTTTAAACCCTTTCAGCTCTATGCGTGAAGCAAAAATTATTTTTTGTGAATTCTGGACGCGTACATACAGTGTTCGGTTAAAAAAATTTTACAACGTTAACGATTACCTATTAGATTTTTTATTAAAAATTATTCAAATAATATGTTAAACACTAAACCTTCCACGGGCGGTCGAATGTTAAAAAAGATTAAAAATTATGGTCAGCTTACTTTAGGTGTACTTTGTCCTTGTATCCAATGCTGCATATCCATATCCAAAACAGTATCCATATATGCACTAGATTATATACTTTAAATAATAACCTTGTTATTCTTTCCGACGCTCGAAGAAGACTAACGGTTATTATAAAAAGTAGTTACAAATATATTCGACAGGTACCGAACATATACGAAGGTCAATAACAAATCTAACGACGAAATTCATAATAGAATATATATATGTATGCATCGATTTTATTCGATTAAAATTATTAATAAATAATTATTTAATGTTTCTGAAATTTCTGATAAGCCTAATTACAATAAATATACAATTTAAAAATTACAGAATATCTTATTTCTTTCTCTGAAATTTTAATAACATGTTCTATAAGATTCTGTGTATAATCCTTCTATACTTATATATAAATGAATGTTTGTCACGTATAACGAATGTATCGGCGAATGATTTGAAAAAAGAAGTAAAAAACTAGCGAGTATCTTGAGAGAGTATATCGAGTAGGTGAGTTGTGAGATTATGAGATAGTAAGTTCGAGGGACATTGCAACGTCATGCCAGGTAATTGCTAGTTACTAAATAAATTTTAATAGAGAAAATATTTTTGAATAAATAAATTTAATTTATCGCGCGTCACAAAAAGACAGGGAGAGAGAGAGAGAGAGAGAACGATGCAAAACGAATGGATACATTTTCGAGTTCTCACAGGTGCGGACTATGAAGAAGCGAGAAATAGAGAGAGAGAAATAGAGAAGGGTTTACAGGTGAATCTAAGGGTGTAAGATTAGCCGCGAGCAGCCCTTGAAACTAACTCTGTGCGAATATTCGTTGGACGTTTACGCCTCTCTCTCAAAGGTACTGTCTGTCGCAGCTGGCTTCAAAGAGACTTCGAAATTAATTATTACTATAATCTCCGCGTGTCTCGTCGTCCTCCTACGTATGGTTCTACAAGCGTGACATACATGAAGTCAGAATGCGAAGAAAAGAGAGAGAGAGAGAGAGAGATAGAGATACAGACAGTCAGTCAGTCAGAGAGATATGGAAGGAGTAGGTGAAGATGAAGGGGGAAACGGTGGTCGGAAGAGAGGTGCTCGTTTCAAAGCGACCGACTCATTAGTCGACAAGCACCGTTCTCACCGATCTGCTACTTTACTGACTGTACCATACACGATGGTTGTATGTGTTATATCGATTGATCCAAGATTTACCAATATCTGCGAAGCGATTTAATCGTTTTATAGAAATAAATAACCGGTTTTGAGATAAATATCCGGTAATTATTATATCAGTTTAATCGATATCGAATAGTTGGCTAGTCGACCAAGCGAAAAATTAAATTCGACTACCGAGAGTACGAAACATTGTACAAGAGAGATAGCTAGATAGATGAATGGATAGATAGATAGATAGATAGATAGATGGATAGATACGTATACCTACGTATACATATACGTAAATACAACCTATATATATATATATTTACATAAAATTTCTCTACATACATTTTTAATATTACAGAGATACATCGTTAATCTCATCTCGCGTGTTACACGAATTACACGATGAGAGGTCGTAACGTTTATTCATTTATTTTCTCTTACGTACGTTGGTAAATTCGATGTATCGTATAAACCTGCCCCTCGGCACGTTCCGGTAGCTCCTCTCTGTAATTTCGGCGAGATTACACGATGTTTCGGGGGGTATCGATTCTAACGACGACAACGTCGATATTCGTGAGAGAAAGGGCGCCGGCAATTCGCTCGCTAACTCGCTCGATATCGTTCACTAATGTTCTTACTAATGCATCATAGTCTGCGCTTTTGCCGGAAGGCATCGACGGTTACGACGAATGTAAATGCTTTAGAAGGGCAGCATTTATGCTACGGCAAAATAGTTACCAACACGCATTCACGCAGGTACGCGGACACGCACTAAACGTACAAACACGCAACATGTACGAGGATGATACGAGCGATGGGTGAGATAGGGAAAACCGAAAAGGGTGCTTTCGTTTCGCTAGTACTAGTCGTAAAAATATCTCTCGTGGATCTATAAACCGGTGTTACCCCTCCCCCCGTTGCTTTACGAAACTAACTCATATCAGCATTTTATTATTCTGCTTTATTTCCTTTTTTTTCTCTCTCTAGCCAATTTCCCTACACTATTTTCTATCATCGATAGATTAAATAATTCTCACTGATATCTTTCGTAATATTTTCTACAGATTTCGATGGAATTTGTTTGCGTTATGTTTGTAAGTTAATTAAAGAGCTAAGAATTTATAATACACCGAGAGAGATCGTGGATAACATTGATCCGGGTTACTTTTCTCAGAGACACTACGTATATCGGATCTTCGTAAAACGTTGAAAATAACTCGAGTGATAAAATGTAAGATATACGAGATGTGCAACAGAAAAAGAAGGAAATACAAGATCCCTATCACTTTCTCTCTCTCTCTTTCTCTCTCTCTCTTTATTCCTCTTCTTAAATATTTCTGCAAGTCGGTCGAAATAACTCGAAGCAAATCGTATATCGTTAAATTCGAAACGCGAAATTCAATCCGAGAAAGTTCGATCCCTTATTTTCAAGGATAAAACATAGTCCCTTATACCTTTCTCGAAGATCTCCTTTATTTCTCGAATTATGTTCGAGCTGGCTTTTTCTCTTACCTAAAGGTCCTACCTTCCTTCCATCCTTCGAATATACTTACGCTTCACCGAAGCGTCGAAAATCGACGACGAAAGAAACCCACCGTCGTCGGCCCGTAGTTGGACATCAAACGAGCGCGATGCACGCACCGATGCGTGGTGATCTTGTTCTTTTAATCGCAGCAATTAAAAAATAATCACCCGTAACGCGTCGGCAGCCAGCAATTAGGGACTCCTATCACGTACAAACATACATATATACATACGTAAGGCGTAATTCCACTCTTCTCTCTTCTCTCTTTCTCTCTCTTACTCTTTCTATGTCTATATTCTACACTCACGACCCTCATTTTTACTCTCTCTCTCTCTCTCCTTCTCTCTCCCCTTCATTCTCTTCTTCTTTCCTAGCTACGCACAACGCAAAACTACCTTTTTCAGTCTACTCGCAATGCCCTTTCTTCTTCTACGTTTTCGTGTGTATGCCTTCATAAATGCTGGGTATTCCACCGTCTCGACGGCCTTCCAACCCCTCTTTTATTCCCTCTCTTTCTCGGGAGTCGCGAGCAAACTAATTACAAAAATGTTAGGCGTACACAGAAAGCGAAAAAAAAATCAAGAAACAGAGAGAAAGAAAAAGAGAACGTAGGGAAATAACCCTCACGGAATAAATAGCTCCTGGCGTTAAGTGTGTTTTAGGCGGAAACGAGAAGAGACGCTTGGCTCTAGCGGATGCTGCATCTGCCGTCTCGCGTAAATCATATTCGCGCGTTCTACTATCTTCTTCCTTTTCTTCCTCCTTTTCTTCCTCCTTTTCTTCCTCCTTTTCTTCCTCCTTTTTTTTTCTTCTTCTTCTTTCTTCTTCTTCTCCTCTTACTTTTTCTCCTCTTCCTCCTCTTCTTAACTTTTCTAACCTTCTAAATATTTTTATTTCTTATTTTACCTCTCATCTATACAGAACTTCGCTAAAATTGAAAATGAGTTTCGTATCTGGGTTATCAAAATATCGATCAGTCATCTGAAAGATCTTAATAGAAAATGCTTTTCTATTCGAATTACTTTTTTTTTCTCTCTCCAATCTTCGAATAAATTCTTTTCCAAACATCGATCAATATAATCGATAAATCGATTATACTAACACAAACACACCGATAAGAGATCACGAACGGTTTTAATATGTTTATTTTTCTTACTTTAAAATGAATCGATCACGATAAATCACGTCGTAGAACGATTAAAACGACTTATAGTCGTCGTCGAGGCGCGGTAGAGAATATATATGTACATATATATTCAACCCACGTTTAACTTAAGTTTACTCTTAGAAAGATGTTTCTACTTTCCACATTGGTAGTAGTAACAAAATAATATTTTCGTTATTACTCGATAAACTATCATTCTTGTTCTTTTTCTTTAAAGGAGAACGGGGTAAGCTGACTACCATTAATGGAACCGAACACATTCGGTACAATGAGATTTATATTCTCGACGGATGACGGGCGAATATAGTATATCATACAGGGATAAACGGCGATGCGTTATGGGTTCATTTAGCCGTATCGCGTGGCTCAAGTTATAGAGGGTGTACCAGATGCGTAATTTATTCCCACCGAATGCGCCGTGTCGCTTTTACGTTCGCTCTTAGCCAACGCGATGACGATACTCGTAAGTATAATTTGCGATACACATATCGAACAAATAGAAATATAAACATTATCCGTATATATGTATATGTTACCTTTAAAAAGTGAAATTCGTTAAATTCATGAAATAACTGTACTGTAAGGATTACGAAAGAAGATAGACTGTATCTACTTTAATCAGAGACAAACCTAAATTCCTACAAACTTTTAAGTATCATTTTAGTCATCGTCATGTCAGACCTTCAAAACAAAACCTACATCCCTACCCATTGTCGTTCGTTTATCGCGAAAGAAGAAAGTTTCCATCGTGTTTGTTAGCATGGACGGCAGACACGCAATTAAAATTTGTAATTAACAATAACAAACCAGCCTATCTCATACTCTCTCTCTCTCTCCCTATTTCATTGAACTTTTGTCGCTCGACGTGTCATTATGTTAAATTGTACTACGAGTTTGTTGCTGTAGTAAAACGAGAGGATGGGGGTGTAGTAACGATAGTAGTAGTAGTAGTAGTAGTAGTAGTAGAGACATATAGACAAAGACTGACAAAGAGAGAGAGAGAGTGATATTTCCACGTTGCAGGGTGAAGTGAAATTTTCAGCGACAAAAGTGCAATCCGATCCTAAACCCCATTTGAAACCAAATACCTCGCTCGACGCTTCAGCCACCCTCGCGAAACGGTATACGCGTGGTGAAACCTCGACGCGCGATGTTGATCCTGGAAAAACTGATCCGTCCTGTACACCGAGATGCCATGCCGAGTTTCTCCTATGTTTTTTTTTTATCGTATATTTTTTTTCTTTCTTTTTAATTTGTTTTTTGTCGAACGACGAACGACGAAAATTAATATAAAGTACTCCCCCTCCTGTTCACGCTCGATTTCCAGTAAGGTTTATTCTAGTCATTCGTTTCCTTTTTCCTTGATTCTTTTTCTTTTTGTTACCTATTTCGTTAACTCATCGATGAGAGATTTATTCGCACGGAAAATTCATCCGCGACAATTAAGGTGGAAAAACCTCTCGACGAATTTATATTTTATTTACGTTTATTTTCATAGCCTAATCGTTCTTTCTCTTTCTCTCTCTCTCTCTCTCTTTCTTTTTTTTCTCTTTCTTTGTCTACTCGAGACGAGAAATTAACGCTTTCATCGGTTGAAAGAACGAACACAAATGAGGAAGGAACGAGCTAGGGAAAAAATGTTGCCATGTATCTTAACGACCCGTCGTCTCTTGCCCGAGAGGACGAAACACCCTGTCTGATACTAACGTCAAAAGTCATTTTCAAGATTTTCCACGTGATTTACGAGGCCAATGCTTTCCACCTTATTGGCTTGATGCTGCTGTTCTGTTCTGCTCTTTTCTTTTCTTTTCTGTTCATTTCTTCTTGCCAGTGACGATCGTGCTTGTTCTAAACTGCAACGACGAGCATCGGTAATGAACTATCGAACACTCGTTATGTACGCTACAATGAATGTAAAAAAGAGATAGATAAAATGAGATGGAAAAAGAAAGGGCGAGGAGACAGAGAGGGGAAGAAAAAAGAAACAGATAAGAAAGATGAAGAAAAAGGAAGAAAGAGAGGTTCTTCTATGAGATGGCAACGAAGTCTGCCAAAAGGCAGACACCGTGTAGTATATACACCGTGTCCCTCGTTACACGCCTAATTAACGCGACAAATTGCCCAGCGAGAAATAAATGTTTGTACGGTTAATCATTCGACGCCGCTACGCCCTTTTCTAGAAAGGCGTCACGCGTTGAAAGGGCGTCGACTCAGTTCTCCTCTTTCCCTTTCTCCCTTTTCCTCCTTCATCACCATTCTCCTTACCTTATCTTCAACCTATAAAGCTTTTACCTCCTGACATTCTTGTTTCTCGAATAACATCGATTATTGTCGTGGAAACGACGAAGTTACGTATCAAAGGAACTCGAACTTTCATTAGAAAGAGGAAAACGGAAAACAGAGAGAGAGAGAGAGAGAAGAAAAATTAGAATGAAATTTTTCCCAGTTCCGAACGTTTTATAATCTGACAGTTTTTTTTATAAAATCTTTCTTTAGACGTTAATTAAATTCTTGAAAAAAAAAATGAAAAATATTGTGCGATAAGTAATTGCGCATGAAAAATAAATAAATCCTCATTCTCGGGGACAAATAGAAAATTCTGGAGGAGAGAATATTTTCACCGTTCTTTCGTTCGTATTCCCGGTTCAACGTTAATTCCGCGAGTGAGCGCAGTTTTCCACAGGATACGTCGAATTACACGGACTGCTAAATTGGGTTTTCGATTTCGCGAAAATGTCGGCTTACGTTGTAGGTAAATGGTGGCAGGTAGCGAGTGAGTGAGATAGAAAGTCGAGTGCTGCGGCAGCCTCGCAAAACTTTGTGCCAACCTTATTACGACTCCTCTTAACGAATTTAACCGTCAAGCCAAAACTTGACGTTTGAGTTTCACTGTCGTCGACGAGAGTACACCGAGGAGGATCGCGAATGAGGTCGGTAAGGATGGTAGAAGGTGCGGGACTGAGGACAATGTCAGTAGTTCCGGAATAAACTTTCAACGTATGTATGTACGATATATATATATATATAAACCTATATCCTATAGACATATGTATGTACTCATGCCAGCATAGATGGAACCATACGTGCACCAATATTCCCTGATTTCTCTTAAACTTGTTCAAGTTTCGACGAAATTCCACGAGACGTAAAAGGTGCGAATAGAATCGGGTAACTTGAATTCCTCTCATTGCTCTCGTTTCAACGTTTTTTTCATAGAAAAAATAAAATAAAATCGATGTTCCCAATGGGTGGTACGAAAGAAAAATTCACATTGAAAAAAGTTACAACGTTCTTATCATTAAAAGTATTTTTCTTTTAAATATCATCTATAATATAGTAATTAAATATATATATATATATATATATATATGATCTTAATTAAATTAATTAGCAAGTAATTTATAACGTTATCGTTTTTATAACGTGAAATAAATGAACTGAGTTAGTTTATTTTTTCTTTCTTTCTTTCTTTCATACCTTTCGTTCCTTCCTTTATCTAAGCGTTACCGTTAATAGTCGGAAGTGAAGAAAGAAAGAAAGAAATCGAGCGAATTTATAGGATCGGAAAAATCCAATTACACGCGGACGATTCGTAAGGGTCGAAATGCGGTGAGAACGGCGAGTTCCTTTCGGCGAGTTCGGTGATGCAGCAGTTCTATCGAACAAGTTGGAGGTGGAGTCCTGCATTGGACTTTGATATCCAGTAACGGCGAAGGTACGTATATGCTACCTTCTCCTTTCTCAATCTACTCCTCCCTTTCTCTTTTTGGACCTTTCTCAGTCTCTTCACGAATCCTGGATCTACGAGGTTGGTATCAACGACCGCAAGACGATAAATCTCCGTTTCGGTAGGAACGGATCAAACCGAAAGCAATTACATCGTCGTGTAATCTGTAAATCGATAGGTATACATATACACGTAGAGAATGAGAGAGAGAGAGAAAATAAGAAAAAAAATTTTGTAACGAGTGTCAACTTTCGCAGTAATAAACTTAATCGTTGTTTCACAATACGACACAGACGTAGGCGGATATTTCTAAACAAGTTAAAGAATTAAGAATAGAAGAAAAGAAAGAATTTAATATACTGTAACAAAGGAAGTATAAAACGATCTATAAGTTCGTGTAATTAAGATATATATTAATAACAGCTATTAAAGTAGAATACAATAAAATGCAGCAGGTATTAATAAATATAGACACAAACCAAAGGAAACAGAAATAAAGAGAAAATGATAAAAGAAATAAGAAAATTGATAAAAGACGAAACACGAAACGGTTCGTTCGATACCCCATGTATATAGTTTCTCGTTCCTTCGTTCATTCGTTCGTTCGTTCGTTCGTTTACTCGTAAAAGGGCTTTTCCTATTCTTTCATGGTAATCTCGTTACAGTTTTATGAAACCTATGCGTTATATCTGCCGTTACTATTACTCCTCTCTCTTTCTTTCTCTCGTTGAAAATAAATTTATTTCGTTAAAAAATATTGGCAAAAAGAAAAAAAATGAAAAAGAGAGATCTTTCGTTGGTAATCTAACGATCATCGTGAATTCGTTAAAATATTCGTTATCAAACCATCCATACCGTGCTCTTCGCCAAAATATGAAACGAGGATTTTGATGATCCTACCGTTATTTACACGAATTTACAATTTTGATGTCACCATACGGATGCATTTCCAATGAAAGATTAATTACATTCCGAAACGCGTATTTACGTGAGAAATGTGTCACCATATAACGTCAAAATAGGAATTTATTAATCGTACATATATATACGAGTATATATATTTCATGTTGTGAGCATGATATCATCGAGTTTGAACCGTCTTCATTACAATATGACATTTAAAACTATATTTCAAATATTAGTTAAGAATAGGACTATTCCGAGATATCTCTGATAAAAGAAAATCTATGATAACAATGATAATATCGTAAAAATAATATTGAAACTTTTTAGAAAATTAAAATATGAAAATTCTACCGATATTAATAACATTCAATTCGTATCGAATTAAAAGTTAGTTGAGAGGAAGATAGGAAGGATCATTTAAATTCGTCGAGTTATTACGAGATAGTATAAGAAAATCAAAGGTCGGGATGCAAGCGATTTTTAAAAGTTTCTACCTCACTTTGGAAAAACCTGCAAGGAATCTTAAGTTAATTGGTCTTGTAAAACGTAGATAAGTGCGCTCCCAGTAATTGTTTGCTTCTATTTTTCTCGAGTTTTGTAGACCAACAAAACCTCTTTTCCTTTTCTTCATTGTCTACCATTTATATTATCTCTTCTTTCTTTTTTTCTTTCTTCTTTCTTTCTTTATATTTTCCCCTCTCTCTCTCTCTCTCGCTTTCTCTCTTTCTATCTGAGTCTCTGTCTCTCTCAAATCAATCGACCCGGTTTCACGAGAGCTTTTGCTAAAACGATGAACGGGCGTCTATGTGCTTTAAACTGCTCACGGATATCGAATATTGGCGACACGGATTTGCTATTATTTCCCATGTTTTTGATGGAAAATATATAAACGGATCTCTTTCGTAGAATTCCACTTAGGTACTTCAAATTCATGAAATAGCCGGTCCGGGCGCTACCGCTAAATCGTTTTACACTAGTATCACAGAATAAATGGAACAGAAGTGTTACATTCGCGCAGTGAATCATTCTTCGATGGTACCATGCATGTAGTTATGTATACAGGTACATATATGTATATATGTGTGTGTATATAACACATAACGAGTACCGCGACGAGCGTACGAGTACTTACTTGCTGTGTGCGACAACGATTCCATTACGACTTCTCGTTTCATGCACACGTACACCGTATAGATATATAAATCGTTACCTGTATATACACCAACGTTTTACCTTCCAATCGATTCTATATATTGTAATTTCCAAAAAATAAAAAGGAAATATAAAAAAAGGATCGTTTAATTCAATGCACGGAAATGTTTCTCTCTTTCTCTCTCTCACTCTCTCTCTAAAAAAAATTTCCTATGAATATTTACAACGTCGCTTTATCATTGCGTATGAAACAAACGTTGGGGAAACGTGGGAAAAATGTTTTCTAAATTTCCATCGTGGTATACAATTTTCCACGACATTTTTATCGATAATAGTAGAGAGAGAGAGAGAAGTAAATGAATCGAATATATATATATACATACGTACGAAAAAAGTAAATAAATATATTTGTAATAAATCAAAAAAGAAAGGAAGGAAAGAGGAATGAGAAAAGACAGA
>JACGTP010000047.1:321440-357893 GCA_023678845.1 Mischocyttarus mexicanus | reverse complement strand
CTCTCTCACACTTCTTCTATTTGGACACTGAACAACCACCAAATTTCGAAAACGTGTCGATGCATACGAACGTTGTCAATGCTGTCCATTTCGGTGTGTTCCCAGTGTTAGCGACAGTCAACGCGGAACGAATATAATATTCTTCAAATTCGGGAATATCGAGCAACAATGCGTAGTCACGTGCCTCGGTGTCTGGATACGAGTTACCTTGCCCACAATCTGTCTCTTTCTCTAACTCTACCATCCCTCCACCCTTTCAACTAACCATCTTTCTCTCTCTCTCTCTCTCTCTCTCTTTCATTCTCGTTTGAAATTCATTGCAAAAGCTATACCAAAGTTCCAAACGCCGCTAACGCAACCTCCACGACCACGAGAGTTTTAAAAAGAGAACGAGAGAAAGAGTAAATAAAACGTGGCGGGAAGGAATGAGAAGGAGTGCCAAGGGGGAGGGAGTGTGAGAAGTGTACAGCTATGGGAGAGAAACTCAGCAGGGACACCCATTATTATGGTGGAAATGGAAAAAAGTAGGTAGCGGTAGGAAAACGTGAAGGAAAAAAAAATGCGTCGACTTCTTTCGGCTTTAATTCTTTGTTTGACCTGAGCACGGAGTTGGTTTTCTGGTGGCCTGGTACTGTGGAAAAGCACTCGAAAAGCATTCAAAAAGCATTCCTTTTAATTCTCGTTCGTTCGTTCGTACGTTCACTCGTTCATTCGTTCGTTCGTTCATTCGCTGGACAGAGAACGAGGAAGAACTGCGCTCGGTGAATTTTAATGGAAAACGACTCTACGTTCGGTGCCGATTAAACACGACTGCATTCGAGGCGCGTCCCTTCGATGTAAACTATCGGCAAATGGGTTGACCGAAGTGCGATGCGTGCGTCCCACTTTTACTGGAGTAACGATGATGAAGCAGCAGAGGAAGGAACTGGGAATAACGAAAAAAAAAAGAAAAAAAAACAGTAGGGAGAAAAAAAAGGATCAACGTTTTGCAAAAAGATACGTCGTTGGCTTCATCATTGTTGCAACCGAGCGTGAAGCAGATAATGCCATTGTATTGTGTATAGAACATACACACATGAGAGAGAGAGAGAGTACTCTCTATCTTTTCTGTCTTCCTCTACCTCTTCTATGTCTTTCTCTATCTTCCTTCCTGTCTGTCTTGCTGTCTGTCTATCTGTCTGCATGTCTGTCTGTCTGTCTGCCTGTTTGTCTGTCTGTCTGCCTGTCTGTCTCACTCTCTTTCTCTCTTTAGCTTTACGAACCCCGACGAGGTACGATAAAGTGGCAGAGATAACAAAGGTAAAATAAACAGTCCGGTGATTTTGACTTTTGGACGTCAACGTCACCCGCCGTTGCAACAGCAGCAACAGCAGCAGCAACCACCGTCGCCGCTGCTGTTGTTGTCTTCTCATTCTTTCCTTTTATTCCTATTATTTTCCTCTCCGCGTGCGCCATTGTTATTCCTTTTTATTCTACTGGTAGAGAACAATTTTTTTTTATTTTCTATCGTTTAATTAGCTAATAAAACATTATGACGTTCGCGATACATGGTATAACGTTCGAACGCTACGACAATGACGACGACCGACTCGTTAAACCTTGTTTTTTGCTTTAAAAAGGATGGTAACAAAAAAAGATATATATTTTTTTAAAAAAAGGAAGAATAATAGAAAAAGGGATAAAAAGAGTAAGCGGAATTTAATAAACAGGCAAACAAATAATAGAACCACCGTACACAATATCCATTCACCGATCTACAGAGAATTTTCCTTTCTCTCTCTCTCTCTTTCTCTCTCTCTCTTATTCATCGATGGCATAAAAATGTTTTAAACGAAAATTAACAGAGTAAAGTAACGGAACGTTCACTCGGGAAACACATCACAGTCATTTTTCATTAGGAGAGCACTCGGTAGGACAACCGTACGAGGAAATAAAGAAGCGTGGAGAAGAGAATATCAGAGAATGAGAGACAAAGATAAAAAGAGAAAGAGAGAGGGAAAGAGAGAGTGACGTGATAAAATGTTGGTAACCCTTTCTCTAGAATAATTCTTTGTTTGACCTGCGCACTTCAACAGCGAAAGAAAACCATTAATTTCAGCATCGGAATGGATCGACCGTAGTCCAGGTAGAAAATCGTTGCCAGCAGACGTATCGACAACCATCCGGAGTTCTTTTCGTCGAAACTTCACCCTCGTTTCTAATGGAAGTTTCGTGAAATTCAACGAGAAATCGTAGTTGCGTACAATACACGCCATGTTTTTCTATACACTTTACGAAGGAATTCGTGATAAAAAAGATAAAAGATACAAAGATAGAAAGAAAGTAAGTAACAAAAAGAAAAATAGAAAGAGGGAAGAAAAATAAATTAATCAAAAAAAAAAGGGACATAAGATAATTAACTTAACTCTGAAAAAGAAAAATTGAGAGATAACTTATAAGTTTTAAAAGTTCACCGTACGAATTAACATTGATAACGGTGTATTTACCATGCGCCTACACAAAGTAATAAATTTATCTACGATCGAGAAAGAAAGATAAGATGAAAAGAGGAAAAAAAAAAAGAAAAAATGAAAATAAAAAGAGAGAAATGAAGTGAGGTAGATAAGAGGTAGCGAATAAGATTGAGAAATATAGTAATGGTGAAAACTTTCTAAGCAAACTGTACGAATGTTATTTGTGAATGTGTGTCGGTGTATTATGGTACCGACCAAGGCGTTACGGTGATACTAATTACAATATATCTCGATCGAGGTACAACACCGTAATCGGCCGTAATTGTTGTCGGAGAGGTGATTAATTGTTCGAAGCCGGTGCGTTGTGAACTCGCATGCGCGTTACGCGAAGCAACCTGCGCGCGCTGTGTCATTATAAATAATAAATCTAATCGCTACGCGGACACTCCGTTTATCATCAACTTAATTATCGATGCCTAGATTAATTGCTATGTTGAGAAACAACGACAGCCGTAGATCGGGGCCCCTAGAGCTCTCACATCAGAGGGATTCCATCTTTAAAATTTCCTATCATTTTTCATCGGTCTTTTCGTTATCGCTGATAAACATCTACAGATTGTAAAAAAAAAGAAAATATAAAAAATAAAAAAGAATTCCAACGTTTACAAAACGGTTAGATTCGATTTCGATTTGATTCGATTAGATCGGTCGAACGTACGTACGTAGAACCGAATGAACGAACGAACGAACGAACGTACGAACGATTTCCATGAACAAATATTTCCAATATTTCGCGGTACTCGACGATCCGCAAAATTCACGTTCATCCGACGATGATTCTCCGTGCAGCCATTCCACAAATTTCTAACGACCGCCGCCATATCGAGCGAGTTAACTTTTGCTCGTACGCGCAATCCAAATGAACGAGGTCGAACGCGAGAGAAATTTAGCCAAAGGTGCTGTGAAATATTCGCGGTCTCTGCTCTGCTGACTGTACTCGAACCGCTTCTCTGCGCCAGTAAAACGTCCTATTCACCCCCTGTTCATCCCCTTTTCCTTCCTGCCTTCCTTCCTTAGCGAATATCTAGGTATAGTGTATCTTATAGGTATACGTTACTACCGTCCCAGTACTCTCACAATCCTCCTTCTCTTTCTCTCTCTTCTCTACTCTTCTATATATGTATATATATACTATGTATTACATTATACACTCTCTACATACTACTATACTCACTATACTATTCGGTAATATGCCAGTAGTAAGGTAATGCAAATAACCATGCGATTAAACTCTAACCGAGAGGGTTACTCGCGAGAAATTCTCTCTCAAATGTTGCACCAACGTAAATGATTTTGCGGCTGACGAGGAGAAGAGGAGTATGGTGTATAGTCGAATCAATGTATTGTACCTAACTACAAGGGAGAAACCCCAGAGAAAGAGAGAGAGAACAAAAGTGAGAGATAAAAGATAGAAATAGTTCACGATAACAACGAAACATAACTTGGAACTATCGAAACAAAATGTTTATGCGAGTTCCTAATCTACTATAAAATATCGAATCTCGTATATTTATCTTGTTCAAAATGACACTTTTTCATCACTCTCTCTCTCTCTCTCTCTCTCTCTCTCTCTCTTTCTTTCTTTCACTATCTCTCGTGTTCTTTATCTCTATTTTTATAATACAAGTATCTACTATCAACATCGTATTTAGTTAGAAGAACCTGTCATGATGAAATCCGTGTAGGTAGATAGTCACACACAATACATATGTATTTTCGTGGCACGTGGAGCGAATGTGCAGGTTGAACGTTCCGTTCAGCCAGCAGTTTCACGCCAAGCCAGGCAACTATGCGGATCACCGCATTGCACTCGAGGAATTCGAATGGACCGACTAAACGTATCTTCCAGGATTTCACGCGTCGCGAAGCTATGACTTCCGAGGCTGTTCTTCTCCTGGCAGACTGCTGCTTTTCTTAAGAGTAAAAGAAAAAAAAATACTAAAAAGTACTAGTCAAGAGTAAGAAATAAAGAGAGTAAAATATATGGGTGAGGACGTGTCTGTGAAAAAAAAGAAAAACAAAAATAAAGAAAACTAGAGAACGTAGTTTAATTAAGACTAATCATTGGAACGAAATAGTAATACCAACGAGTACGATAATTAACTACGTCGTCTAATTAATGTGCGAACCAAAGGAACGGCTCACAGTCTGCTTATTACATTCGGTATCACGAGTGAAGTTTACTGTGTCATGTTCACTGTCTCTCTCTCTCTCTCTCTCTCTCTTTCTCTTTTTCTCTGTCTTTCATTCTCTTTTACTCTCTTACTTAACGCTTAGAGAAGAGAATTCTCAGCCGCGGGCAATGGAACTTTATTGTACGACCACCACAAGCTTACTTTGGATTTATATGTCTCTTTTGACAAGTAGAGACAGTGTTCTATATATTATTCTTTGTCTTTTTTAAATTTCTTCTTTGAAAATAAGAAATTTCGAACATAGTATTATTTATCTCTGGAATAAAGTTCGTTCGTTCGTTCGTTCGTTCCTTTCTTCCTTTGATTTTCTTTAAGAGTTCCTAATAGATCGTGATTTCCGTCTAACTTTTCTCGAACTTGACCAACTCTGAAAGCAACGAAGAAAATGGAGGAAGAACCTAAAAGAAAGTAGTTGCTTTTCTGTAAAGTTCGGATTTTCGGTAAAAAAGAAGTTACTCGTTTTAAGATTAAGATAGATCACAAATTCCGATATATATATATCTACTCGTATTTCAACGAGCTTGTTCCGTTTAACTGTCGATGTAACGAATGTGGGCCGAGTTCTACTCTCTTTACAAGAGCAAAGTCTGAACGTTACTTGGGAAAACATCGTATCGGGCCTTGACTAAACACTCGTTTCTTCCGTCGTGATGTTTAGCTTGCCGAGTACTGTTTACCTAGCTTAATCGAAAAATCATAAGTATCTAGCACTCTAGGAGGAAAAAGATAGTTATACAAAAAGATAGTTAACGTATCTAGAAGAGACCGAAAGTATCATCGACGTATACGACCTTCATAACTGTGTAGAATACTTTTCGTCGGAATTTTCCGAATAATTAGAAAGACAGACAGACAGACAGACATTAATCGAAAAGTCACTAAAACAAGCTTCCGTATTGTAAACCAGAAAATATTGATAAAAAAAGGAATATTATTTACCTCGAGAAAGTATATTGAATATAATAATTAACTATTGAGAAGGATCGATAAAAATTTCTATACCAGCACGTGCGAATAACATTTAAAAAATGTCAAATAAAATTTAACTGAAGGAAGTAATAATATCTTTTAAAAGGGATAATAGCAAAATTGCTATTATCCTTGGCATAATTTGAAAGAGTTATTGCGACGGGTCCTCTAAAGCTATCGCTTGTAAAAATCTAATAGCTTCATTAGAACAAGGCAACTATAGATAGATATAGACATCGTAAAATGGTTGTTCAGTTAGGATCGATTCGAGTAGTATTAATATATATAAAACGATCGTTACACCTTTTAACTACCTACATAGACGAATGAGAAAAAATAATAAAAAAGAAAAAAAAAATAGAGAGAGAAAAAAAGAAGAAATACGAGATACGAAGCAGTTCTTCTCGTGAAATGTGTATCCCAAGAGAAGATACCGACGTGTACGTTAGAAAATATCTGACGACCTGTTGTCAATACCAATCAATGTATATCCATGTAGAACACGAGCTGGTTTGGGCTCTCCCTAAAGCACGGATTTAGATGGGGTTTAGATACAAAGAGGGAAATCCGGACGCTCGTGTCCCTCATTATCTCGGAATCGGCTACGAAACTGGTCGAACCGAACAGGTACAAACAGTGGTTCTCCTCGATGAACGTGATCGAAGAAGCCATTAGGCCCTTTTCTCTGTTCTATTACTATGCTCTAGGAAGCAAACTATATCGAGCTTTTCTAACGGAAATCAATTTGGCTAAACGACCAAGCGCCGGCCCGAAACGAGAGGTACTTCTTTTTCTATAACGACACCTGTCATTTTCATGCTGAGAGAGACAAATATTTCTTATTCGGTTTTCGAGTCAACCACCACCACCAATTCTACCACTACCACCAACCACTGCTACCCTTCACTACCAATGAAACGTACTATTAATAAATCTTATATAACGAACATGTATATATGTATATATATATAGTAATATTTATTAAAACCGACGAGACTTTCATAGTCGTCCTCCTCTTTCTCGCCTGCTATTTCCTCATACTCGTTTTCATCGATATACGAGACGATATTTCAACTATCAACGATGAAAAGCGACGATAGAAATCTTTAAATGCAATAATTCATCCGTCCTTCATAGATAAATATATATTTATACATACATACATACATATAATATACATATATAGATACCTTTTTACTCTTATAAAGAGACGAACGTTCTAGCAACATTAATTATACAAATTTATGAAGGAATACCGAGCATGTATTTCGTATCGTCGCAAACACGAGCGGCTTTTAATCTTTCCCCTTCTAAAACGTTCGAAAGCATCTTGTTGTTCCTTCTCTCCCTCTCTCTCTCTCTTTCTCTCTGGAATTGAGTAAAAGCGAAGGATTCTCACCGAAATTCGAAGACGAATCGTGCATGCAAATCCTTTGAAACGTGAGAACGTCGGTGGATACGACCAAGACTATGACGACGACAACGACGAAAACGAAGAGAAGAAGGGCGTTTTCCTTTCGGATCAGGTTTAAGCATGCATAATCTGTCTTAAGAAGGCATTACGTATTAATGGTTGGAGTTCTTCCTTCTCCTCCTCCTACTCCTCCTGCCATTCCTGACGAAAAAAAATACGAGACAATTTTATCCTCCCTCTCTTTTTTTGCTTTCTTTTTTTTCCCCCTTCAAATCCTACGAACTGATTCTCTTTTTGTAACTTTCTTTTTCAAACCTTCCTTCCTTCTTCCCTTCCTTTTTATTCTATTTTCTTAACTTTTTGTTTTTATCACGATAGGACCTGACCGGACCGGACCGGACCACCGTACGTTCTCGTTCGCAGCAATAACTTTGCGCTAATGTATTTCGAGGATTTAATTATTCGCGGTCGCGCACGCCGACGGCATATTAATCGAATGCTAATCGACCACTGTTAATGGGTCCCTGTTATACTCGAGCGCGGATTTATCGACGTGCGATCTCGCACGGCAATTGCCTCGACACCCTCGACGATGAGAACGACGACGAGAACGACGACTTAAGTTATAAAAAAAGGAACGAAGAAATAAAGTTGAAATAAAAAAGAAAAGAACGAAAGAACACAAAAAATAAACAAATAGAGAAAAAAATAATAAACCAACTAAAGCACGTCTTTGATCTTTTATTTTTCTCTTACACGTCGACAGATTTTGTAAACCGTATCGATTTATTAAAATGATGTTACACATCTTACGACAAGGATGAAGGAACGAAGGAGAGAGTGCAAAAAATAGAGAAAAAAATGAAAGGAAAAGAGAGAGAGGGAGAGAACAGAGAACAGAGATTAAACGTGCCGTCGTTGAACTCATCTAGATACCTAGTATCGCTGTGTTGTAATTTGTACCAATTAGATTAATGTGCCGATTTAATTAGTCCGTTCTTCCAGCGTCTGGGTCTCACTTCTCTTTCTCTTTTACCCTCTAACACTCTCTTGGCCTCCCTTAACTCGTGTACACGTCGCTATGAATATTTCGTGACGAGCCGTAGTAATGTAAGCTGAAAAAAATCCCTCGAGGTGAAGCAGAGAGTGTATGTGTGTTAGAGAGAGAGAGAAAAAAAAGAAAAAAAATGTTAGTTGGATCATGCTCGCGTGCCTCTACTTTAGCGACGATCGTATGGAAAGTGTTAAAACGTTATAACATAGCTGCTAAAACTATGCTCAGCAAAGTGTATCGACGTGAAGATAAATGCTTATATACGCACGAGACGACATTAAAACGCACGACGTATATCTATTTTCCCATCATCGTACTTGTAAAATGAACATTCCCTTTCTACCTAGCTTATTTCCCATACACACACACATACTCTCTCTCTCTTTTTCTCTGTGTGTGTACTTCTTGTTTTCTTGATCGTTTAAGAAAATATCAATAAACTGCCAGCTGTAAGATATTTTCGATGTATCAAGTTGTGTAATTTTCTTTCACACTACCTAATGCATCTCGTTATGGCACCTTTATCGCAAGTAACTATAAAAGTCGAGACACTTAAAACCTACACCATTTCTAACGATTCAAAAAAGAAAAACAAAACGTATATAAGTGGAGAAAGGGATGTAAATGACGTTGGATTATGTCGATCGTTTTACCGAAGTAGCTGAAAAGGAAAGAAAAGAAAAAAAGATCGAAGAGCCATTCACTTAAACTCGAATTGCATTTTATACTTACATTGGATACTTACATTGGATCCTTTTGAAGAAAAAAGAAGAATAAGAAGTATCATACATGTTAGAGTACGAAAGGGGAAATTTATCGGGGTAGAAGCAAGTGCATTTTGTATGCATCGTTCTCTCATTCTCTCTTATTCTTCTTCGAGCTTCGTGGTCCCCCCTATTTTTTTTTCTTTTTCACCGTAATAAAAGCAAGACATTGTTTTCTTTCGAAATGAGCCAAACAACAAAGCTAACATCATGAATCGTGAATAACCAAAGAGAGAACCGACCCTCGATATATCCTCTTGTAACGATGACTCGCTTCAATATCCTATTATTACGCCGAGATTTCAACTTGTTGTTAAAAGAGTATGAAATAATAACGAATGACATGATGACGTTTAACCTAATTCACTGCGACGTTTCAGAGTCAACATGTTAATTATAAACGAACGAGGTATTTACCATGCTGAAAGAAAAGTTTCGTTAAATATTCGAAGGAAATGAGATTTTCCGAGCGAAACAGCGGATATACACGTTAACTTTTGTTTGTACTTGGTGCTTGGAAAAGCTTGGGTAATGTGTACTCACGGAAGCTGACTTGCAATTAGCTTGAATAAATGAACGGAGAAGGAAAAGAAAATATAAGAGAAAGTGGTAAGGTAAAAATAACTCACAATTTTTCGGCGAGAAGAAGGGTACCCAGGTCGCCTGGTATCTGCGTGAGTCCACGATGAGAACAGTCGACCTCTTGACCTCCGCAGGAACAAGCCCAAGGACAACTGGCAGTGTTGAGATCGTCCATAGTACCGGAGAGACTTCCAAGGCCAAAACTGCCGATGCCGGTGCCAGTACCGTGAGATGCACCACCACCGAGAACTGATAGTATCAGAAGGAGTCCCCATGCGCAGACCACGGAACCGCAGCTTACGCCTAGGAGACGCAACGACCAGGAAGGCGTCATAGCGCGGATCATTGCCAGCACTTTACGATTAACGTCCTTCACCGCGCGATTCGGTCTTTCGAGGATTTTGGCGAAGCGACTCCCGACACGGCTCTTTGGCCGTATGTTATCCGGGTTGTACAGACCGTAACAAGGACCCTCCGTCGCAATTCCGCTCGCGGTAAGTCCACCGTAAACGTACGGCACGTTTGGAGGAGCGATAGAAGCACTGTTATTAGCGCTACCACCACAGCCAACGACACTAGCACCACCACCACCACCACCACTAGCAACACCACTAACGACAGACGGTTCCAAGAAAGAGGAAATCTCTTGTCCTTCGCTAGGAGGACAACCGATTACCCGTACCGGACGAAGAATTGGATCCTGATCGAGATGTATGATCGAACACTCGATTTCCTCCGAGTGTCTCAAATCTCTACGATCCTCTCCTCGTTCTTCCTTTGGCTGCAGCTTGTCCCTCGAAAATTCTCTCCTTCGAGCATGAACTCGACAAAGACGATGATTCTGATTGATTCCAGGACCTCCTCCTCCACCACCGCTGCCGCAACCGCCGCCACCTTCACCTCTACCTCCTTGATGACGTTGATGACGATGATGATGATGGTGATGAGGATGTGGATGATTCCTGCAATAGAAGGATCTCTGCTGTCGACCTTCCCCGCAAATTCTACCACGGGTAACCTCGATGTTGTCCAACGTTGTTATTATAGAAGATTTCGTATCGTCTTGACACTGCTGTTCTTGTCCTGAAGAATGCTGTTGCTGGTGTTGTTGCTGTTGCTTCTGCTGATCGTAATGATGATGGTGATGATGGTGGTGGTGGTGATAATAATCCTCCTCCTCTTGTCTCTTTCGATGAACGCAGACTGGAACGTCCGCTGATGAAAGACAAACTCGAATCGCGTATTCCTTCTCGTCGACGAGTTCTAACTCAAAGTCCGCCAGCGCACTCGGAACAGAGCCAGTATCTTTGAGTTCTCCCTCCGTTTTCTCTTCCAACCTCCCCTTTCCTTCTTCCTCTCCAACTTCTTCTTCTTCTTTCTCTTCGTGTCTTTCTCGATTCGAATCAAATGACGGCGACGAGGATGGTCGCTCGCAAATTAGACCATCCAGCAGGCCCTTCTGGGGGCCTTCTTCGTGGCCCCCTTCTGGTTCTGGTGGCCTCTCGAGCGATCTGTCGTCCAACACTAACGGCACCACCCGTTCCTGCGCATCTTGGGCCACAGCTCTCGCTGACCTTATCTTGATGCTGGTCTTCGGCCAAGTGTCTACCGTACCCAATGACTGGGTACGCGTGGCTAAGCTCGCAAGTTGATTTTATCGTGAAAACGTTCAATCTAGGATCATCCGTGCTCTGATTACGAAGAGAATCTAAAACGTTTCTCTTTCGATAAATCGCTAATAAATATCTAATATATGTATATATATATTATACTTTTAAATCTTTCTTTACGATTTATTTTTCCTTTATCTTCTTGATATTCAATTTTCTATATATTTATTCTCTTCCTTTTATTTATTTCTTCTCTCTTTAAGTATCAAAAGTTGCACGAAATTAGACGAGTTACTGAGAAAGCACGTCGATCACGTACGTACTTGGCTTTGTAGACGAATATATAAATCGAATCGTAAGGATTGTGGATAAGCGCACCAACTGTATTCTGAACGAATGTCGTTACACAGGCATTATCGAGGGCGGCGAGTTAGTTGGATTCCTCGTAGAGATTTCTAAGACCTTGCCGCGAGGCAGATGCATCACCTGGTGAAGAAGAAAAAGAAATATAAAAGGAGTTAGAAGAAAAGATTAAAAGAGGGTTTCGATCGATCCGACTCTCAAGGTTTTCTTCACGAGAAACGAGATATAGCGAGATCGTGCATCAGATCCTAAGATCGATATGCAAGCCTTGATAACGTCGTTTCTCGTGAAGAAAACCGATTATATTATACATATAACAGATGTTATCTCTTATACTCGTGAAACATTAATCGAGTATTTAAAAGGGTGACGGAACGTTGTATAAAAGAAAAATAATACAAAATCATAAGAAACATCGAGATAGGCGTGGAAAGAAATAATATATTCATTGTACCCCTTTTTCCTTTATTAGAGTCTCGTGTACTTACTTACTCGACGTATTCAAAATGAATGAGAAAAGTGCAAATGGCGTGCAACTAAACGCGAAGATAGCGACAACGTGAGAGCAAGAGAAAGAGAAAGAAAAAGAAAAAAACTAGAGGGCAAATGTCTCTTGGCAAGGTGATTTTACTGCAAGTAATATTCTGTAAATCGCTCGTTACCTAACCCCTAGTTTCTGTAATTTAGAATCTAGCAAATGGCGTTCGTATTATCGGCGAACGTAACGTTGTTCATCATGAAATCGATACCTGAAAGAGAAGGCCTAAAACGTTATCGTACTCATCGAACTTTTCTGCCAACTAACGGGCTCAATTTTTACATTAACCGACCGTAGAGACCCGTAAAAAAAAAAAAGAAAAATGCTTGGGATATAGTCGATAAGCCAAATGGAGCTTTAACCTCTAAATAAGCACGTTATCCCCAAACGCTGTACTATGATATATACGCTCGTTCGTTATTTCCTACCCGTTATATAAACCTCTACTAACCATCCCTCCCACCTTTTACGTCCCTTTAACATCGTAAATATTAGAAGAAGACTAAAATAATCAATAGGTCGATAAAATCGTGAGAACGATCGATCGTTACGAGTAAACTCATAAATCTAAGCGGAGAGATACCTATAATATCTACTATATGGTATTTTGTATATATATTTAATATATATATACAATATATATATAGTGTATATAGAAGTGAAATATGAGTTTTAATAAATAATGTCTGGAAGATAAACGCGTTTCCTCCTCCGCGACCAAAGTAATTCGAAGGAAATAACAGAAAAGTATGCGGCAAAGCTTTCGGACGAGCAAGCTGTGATTCGCTCGAGCAGACAGAACAGTTTTTACGTCCTGCAGGCGTACGCATAATATAGAGAAAAGCATATTTCCCTTCTTCGACGGTGTACTACGTACGAAAGAGGGATGGGACGACGTCGTCGTTTCGGTTGGCGAAGCGAGGTCGTACAGAAGAGAGTCTGAGAGCAACACAGAGAGACATTTGTATGTAGCTTCGTGGTACAACCACAATTCACTTCGCCAGACTATCCCTATCTTCTTCTTCCTTTCCTTTTTCTACTCTGTACCGTTCGTTTCCGAAAAGAAACGCACGCTCCAAAGATGAGACACCTTGCGTTCTTGAAGAAGGACGAGAATATGAAAGAGGGTAAAGGGGGAAAGTGGAAGGACCAGTGACGCAGGCAGTTATAAAAGAGGGAGAAAAGAGAGAAAGAGAGAGAAAGAGAGAGAAAGAGAGAGTACAGGGACCGTCGTCTCGCTGCAATATCGGAAGTACGAGAAAAATATGCTTCCCAAGCACAATCAAGGACGTGAATGCATTCCATGCACGGTCGCAAGAGTTTCGAAGCATATTGGAATTTTTCCTTGGTATTTTCCACGGGCCTTTTTCTTCTTCTACTTCTTCTTCTTCTTCAACTTCTTTTTCTTCATCTTCTTCTTTCTCCTTGTTCCCTCCCCCTCTTCTCTCTTACATTTTTACCTTCTCCACTTCCTGTCTGAGAAACGTGCCTCGAACAAACCTAAGAACCGATGTCCTCCGCACACACAGTGCAACTCGTTCGTTCTTTACGAAGGAAGCTACGAGTTACCTTGCATGCTTGCTTGCTTGCTTATTTCCTTCCTTCCTTCCTTCCGTACGTTTCGTGATTTATCTTCTTCTATCGAGAGAGACTTTCTTTAGAAAAGAAAAAAAAGTAACTATCTATGTTCCTTTTTGAATGCGACTAATAAAAAACGACTGCGTCGATACGATTGTATCGATAATAGAAATTTTTCTGAATACTATCTACGTCATTCGTATAAAGATTAGATGACTATGAACGTTCTTAGATTGTCTAGGAAAAAATAATAATAATGAAAAAAAAGAAAAGAAACGTTGAGATCCCTATACACACACAAGGCTTGCTTTTACCTTATACATTATAAAATTGCGGTTTAGAAAGTATTTATAACTTTGTACTACAATAAATGCGTTTAACGTTTAAATTATATTAACCGTGTCTTCTTGTGGATCGCTCAATTACTTTAACATAATAATGTCCTGATAAAAGAGAGGGAGTAGATACCGAGTACCTAACTAACCTACCGGAGACCAGTAAATTCATTCACGATGGCCTCTTTACTTCCTGCTTTCTTGCCTTCCTGCCTTCTTGCCATTCTGCCTTCCTGTTTTCCTGCCTTTTCGCCTGCCTGCCTGCCCTTTGGCCTCCGACCAGCGTTAAAATTCGTTGAAAATCTAATATTCTGTTGGAGAGAGAGAAAGAGAGAGAGATAGATAGAGAGAGAGAAATAGAGAGAGAGTGAGCAAGGACAGGGATCGATAATACGTTTAGTAATAGTTGGTACCGAACTTGGTTAGGTTGATGCTTCCTGCTTCTTCCTCAATAGTACCTACATCACGTCTCACTGTTTAACAGAATCAAGTACCAGTGAGTTAAATAGGTAGCCTTTACGAGATAGGGTAGATGTATATATACCACACACATACAATATTCTCGAGCACTCTCCTACGGATAATATCGCCTGTGATGTCGAAGTTAAGATGCTTTCTGCTTGTCGTCAGCTCGCTCGCAAGAGTAAGCATCACCGTACGCCCTTTTGTTTCGTACACCAAGTGTGATCAAGAGTAAAACCAGAAAGGGAAAGATAATTAAGAGAAAGAGAAAGAGAAAATGTTTGAGAATGAACGAGGAAAATCTTTCTTCTTCCTGTATCCATCTTCTTGTTCTGTGCATCACTTTTATGAGTACTCCATAATAATTAACAACATTAGCGCATATTAATTGAACCAAAGTATCCCATCAATCGACAGAGTAGCCATAGTTCTCTTACTTATCAACCTTTACAATTTTATCGAAGAAAGAAGAAGAAGGAGAAGAGGAACGAGAGACGAAAGTACTTAACAAGATCGATTTCCGTTTTGTCCTAGCAACGAGGGAAGGACCTTAACCATTGACACCAATGACGAAGCTCCGATAAAGGATAATTAGTTGAATTATTTTCAGTTAGTTGAAAGTGAGTCTGAGGAAAAGGGAGCCTTCAAATCCATTTGATATTAATCGACACGATCCTCTTGTAATAGAATGAAATGCTTAAAAGCTCATGTTAGAGAGAAAGAGAGAAAGAGAGAGAGAGGGAGAGATAAAAGGGAGAGGGATTTTAAAGAACGCAAATATTTGAGGTTTAAACGATCGACTGTCACGCATGTAGACTATCTTTTCCAGCCTGGATCGATCCGCATAGAACGAGAGAGAATTCAACATCCTCCACCCCTTCCCCTTTCCTTCTCCTCCTACCCCTCTTCCGTGATTGGCCATATGCGACAAGTTTGCCAAGCCATACAGTGCCGTTGGTGACGACTTTTAGCGCGCGATCGCGTAGTTTATTTGTGAAACGTATTAACGCTTTTAAAAATCGAAGGGGCAACAAGGAAAAAGCACCGATATATGTCCCTTGTAGTAAATAGTGCAAGAAGGGGTTTGATATTGACAAGTGTTACTAGATGTCCACAACCCCTCACCGGATTAAACCACCGTCTACCGCGTGCGGCTTTATTCTTAATGCGATGTAAAATGATAAAACAAGATGTGTAACGTATGTGCTTATGTGTCTCCTATGTAATATGTAAACGCATGGTTAGCTATTTAAAAGAATTTATGCAAACAGAGAGGATATATGTATATATACGTCCCTTCTCTGTTGTTACGGTAAACGTTAAAGGACAGTTGTGTTTTCTAAAGAGTGGTATATGCATTGATTGAATAAAAAACAATGTAAATATAACGTAAGCCCGTAAGCTTCTGTTCCATTTTCTTTCTCTCATTTTCACGTACTAGCTTTCTTCAATGCTAGGTGTATGAAAGGATGTAAGTTCGAAGTAATAAGAAATAGTCTTTCGTGAAAAACAAGCGATAGATTTATGGTATAGCAGACGTCTATATAAGTTGCAAATCTCTTTGACGTAGTAAAGTAGAAAAAGGGTATGAAGCAAATCAGAAGATTCAAGAAGAACCAATAAAAGTGACTTCGAAATATTGCGTCCCTTATTGAAATATATTTGTAAGCCACTCTGAAAGACAATTTCGCTGAGAGAAAAATATCAAATATAGTATAGAGTAGTAGAAAAGATATGTAAAAGAAAATAAAGAAAGTTTGGTATGAGAGAAAGACGCTTTTAAAAGAAAGAATCGTTATATGTATCTCTCTATCTCTCCAATAAGAAAACTTAACTTCTTTTTTTACGTATTTGGTAATATGAGACTAGAAAAAAGGAATCACCGTCAGGGAACCCCACAGTCGTATGTAAGTGAAAAAGAAACACCGCTTAGTTTACAAGTGGTTTTCGTTAAGGGTTTCTTTACAAAATATTCTGAGAGAGAAGAAAGAAAAATTTTCAATTCTTCGATTGATTTTTAATGGTTATCCCATAAATCTCGACCTTGAGTACTTTCCGAGTACTTTAATTTTCTATACTGAATAATAAAGAATCACTAAAAGCTACCACTATTATTCACCGTTGTATATTCGTGAGAGATTAAAAATTCATTGTTAAGACCTTCGTAGAAAATGAATTCATTCGTTGAAAGGATCAGGAATAAAGCTACCTACCTACCCTAGGAATTCTCGTACGTTTTAAAAAAGCTACTCTCGTGTGTCTCGGTGGTTCACACGCGTGCGCGCTCGTGCGAGACCCACACGTATTTCTCCATTTTCCACGAGTTCACCGTATGCTGTCTTTCAGCCAGACGTAACCCCAGACGATTCCTCCTAACTTAACTCCATCCTCCTTCTACTTTTCCTACCTCCTCCTCCTCCTTTTCTGCGTCCTTTCCTTCGTCTTTCTCGTCTTCTCTTACTCCGCGTATCCTCGAATCGGCCGTTCCGCACGCCTTCCGAGAAAAGCCGAGAGATCCGAGGATTTTTCGTGAAAAACCTCGCTGGCGCAGTTTGCTTTGGAACAGGAGATGTTTGGTTAACATGTGTGCCTAATGGCCCGTGCGAAATGGATTTTTAAGGTTTTCGTTTTAAGAGACGACAAGGGGGCATGCGCCTCTTACAAGAATTCAACGTGGATTCATTCGTTGAAGAAGAAAAACAGTTAGAGAAAGAAAGAAAGAAAGAAAGAAAGAAAGAAAAAAAGAAAGAAATAACGACGCGTGGGAAGTTCAAAAATCGATCATCGACGTAAAGGATATATTATGACATATACATATCTACATCTACACCTACACGCGTAATTTCAAATACATTATAATGTATGTCATTGAAAAGATCGAAAATCCGATTAAAATTATATGATCACTTGTGTATATGTATTATGCAACTAAATTACCTCTCTCTTTTCCTTATGATCGATATATCGCATACGATTTCAAAATCCTTCAAAAGCATCTTCAAGATTCTAAATAGGAATAGAAGAGAAGAAGAAAAAACTAACGTTAGGAAATACTACAACAGATATTACGATTATTTAATCTATGCTTTAAAGTGACTTGACGTTATATGAATTATTCTCGTTCAACATGAATAACTTACGAGAAGATAACATGATTATTAAATGAGCTTTTATAGAAAATAAAATGTTATCACCTACTTAACCTTCTTCTTCTTTCTTTTATTTTTTTTTATTTTTCAATCATAACTGACTATGAAAAATAGATGTAAAGTTCTCAGCAAAGATTTTAAACGACATTTCTCTCTTACTTTTTGTCAATCTATTTAAAAGTGATAAAATAATATTCTCGGAAATAAGGAAATATTTAAATGATCGAATTTCATCGAAAGTGAATTGCTTTCTCTTTCGAACGAGATTCTTTAACAACGAAGATATTATTCCTATTACAGTAAGTATTTTTGTGGTATTTGCGAGGATACACAACCTATAGTCTTTTCAAAGTAACCAATGTTCGTTTCTCCCTTTCTCTCTAATTTTCTTTCTGCTATCAGTCGATACCCCTCTTAAAGATTTCGTGAGCTTACGTCGCGCGAGGAAGGCACGAAAGTAGGAGGAAGTAAAGAAGGTGTAGTAGGAGGGACCCTTAGATATTAGGTTTCCCAGTGCGGTTTTCAACCACCCACTCGATCGGTTGATCGGCCGACTTTACCCTGGGGAAATCATACTAGATACGAATTGGCCTTCACCCTCTCACTCTTTCTCTCTCTTTCTTCCTTTTTCTTATTCGGTCCTTCTCTTTTACTTTCTAACGTGCTTAAAAGGAAGTCCAAGAGAGAAAGAGAGAGAGAGAGAGAGAGAGAGAGAGAGAGAAAGTGCTTGGTACTCTGCGGTACACGGCCCTTGGTGACACCACGTAGACGACAACGACGATGAGGAAGGTGGTGGTGGTGGTGGTGGTGGTGGTGTGTATTAATCGAGCAAGGATCTTCTTTCATTCCTCACGGCATCCACTCATGTCTCACGGGACAGGAAGAGATGAGAAAGGATTACCGAAGAAGTAGTATTTCGTGGTCGCTGTATCGACACTCTAGTGATTGGCGAAAATCGATATCGTACTTTACAATTTGTCGAGAGCTGACCATTATATTTTTCTATCTTTCTCTTAAGTATCACGAACAATTTTCGTTTTCCTTCTGCATAATTTATAATGCTTCTTCTTCTTCTTTTCCTTCTCATACTTCTTTATTCTTATCTCTTATTTTTCATTCTTTCATTCTTTCATTCATGCTTTCATTCTTTCTTTCCTTTAGTAGAAAAACTCCAATTTCGTCGCGAATGCAAAATGAATGAAGCTCGGTAATAGCAAAATATTTCTCTTGGCTAACTCTAACGTTGAAAAACTTAAAAGAATTATTATCGCTCTGCGTTTAATATATCAAGCCCTACCGTGTACGAATAAGAATTCAGTGTTAACGATGCGGTCGTATCGTACGAGTTACGCGAGACAAAGTACACCGATATACCTTTTGCGCGTTTTAAAATACGCGGCTATTCCCGAGCACGTTCGCACAATCGACCCCAGGAAAATCGGGTAATTTACGAGTGGACGATTTAAATGGACACTTCGATGGATTAACGTTGGCCTTATTAAAACGTCAAATAGTTCGTATTAAGAGAGAAAAAAGAGATAAATTAAACGACACGCGAACCGATTTAAATTCGTTATGCGCATAAATTAAATTGCAAAAAGAAAGAAAAAAAAAGAAGAAGGAAGTAGAGAAAAGGAAAATGATTAAAAAAGAAAAAAAAAATAAGAGCGATCGGGAGACAAGAGAATCGTTGGTAGATAAAACGCACGATTTGTTTTAACGGGATATTTATGTTGATGTAGTATTTTGTATAATTCAATATAAAACAATTAATTCTCATAATGGAAACCTAACGTTCTCGAACCCTTCTTCTTCTTCTTCTTCTTCTTCTTCTTCTCTACCTCTCTCATCTTTGTTATTGTCTTTCAAAACACCTAGTTGTTACAGATATTCGTTGAGAACTGCAAGTCGTTTACGACTATACCATTCGTTAACGAGTCTACCTACTTTGTGAAAGCTTGAACAGGAGCATCAAACTCTAACTCATACTAGAAAAAGCAAAGTAAAACTCGTCTCTCTCGTTCCCATTCTTCTCTTCTATCGTATGGAATTTCGCATTACTCTCGGCCCTTTTCCTACTATAATACTACTACTACTATTACTATACTACTACTATTACTACTATCCCTCTCTTTATTCTTTCTTCCCACTCTTGATCTTCTCCCTTCGAGACTCTATAAAATAGAAGAAAAAGTAAGAGTCTGCAGGCTATTAAATCTTACCGGCCCGGCAAAAACTCCTTCCGAATTCTATTTGTCTTTCCACCCCTCTTCCTATCTCTACGAGAAGAAGCATGGAGAAGAAGTCCGGCCACTTCCGTCAGTCTTCCAACCTCGGGCTCGAAGTTCCGGTGACCAAACGCTAATCGGTCTAGACTCTTCGTTCCTCTCATTTCTATCTCTTTTCTTTTCAATGAAATTCTCAGACTTTGTCGACTCTCTCTTGTCTCTTTCTCTTCCTTCCTTTTTCTTTCTCACTCTCTTTCTCACTCTCATTCTCTCTTTATCGAGTTTCCTTTGAAAAGAGAAAGGTGAAAGAAAGATAGAAAGAGAGTATGACGAGACAACCCTCCTGGGTAGTTCAACTAAAATGCACGATGACACGTCAGCAATTGCAATGGGACAAAATATATGGGGAAAAGTTAGCACGTCCTATACGAAAATGAAGCGAGATTGTAAAGACCCTTCGTAAATTCCAATATATCCACGTATCGCAACCATCCCTACTAGCATACAACACTCATCGCATCAACCTTTTCCTCTGGAATGAAGTCTCTACTACTCTTCTCTTTTTCTTTCTCTTTTTTTTTTTTATTTCTGTCTATAAGTACTCCCCTGTCAATGAATTAGATTAACAATAGCCTGTACTTTTTATCTTCTATTATTCCATTGTCCTGTCAGACAAGCATCCGAACAACGCTTGGAACTCGATGCATCACGATGAGACAATTATGAGGTTAATGAAATTCATTTTAAACGTGGCGTGGGGTATAGTCACTCTTGAAATATGTCAACGTATTATCGAGAGTACCACTCTTCTAATTACCGAATGTTCAAGGTCCGTTATCGTCGACCTTAGCCATGACTACACTCGCCAATGTCAAAGATCAACACTTAACGAGGCTAATTAGTCGTCTACTCGAATTATACTAGAGAGCTATTGTGCCATCGTGTGTCTACACGGCGGACATTTATAACAAAAAGAAATTCATCGATATTGATCAACATCGTTTTGACAATCGGGGAAAACAAATATCCCTGAAGTAAAAGCAATGAGGGAAAATCCAATAATTATCATCTCTCATTTTCTCGTCTGTGATAATATGAGAAAAATGGGTAGGGAATGGGTCGTTAAACTTTTTCTAAAGCGTATCTCAACATTTTTCACAGCACTGATACCGTGGCACGAGCAACGTCCAATATTTAATGTCATCATAGTTCAATATTGACACGCCGCTGTCTTATCGCTCGCAAGCAACATTAATCACGGTGCTTCTCCAAGAGCTCGCGAGCATGCTCGTAAGAAAATTGCTTCTGACGTCTCCTTGCACCCTCTCTCTATCTCTCTTTCTCTTTCTCTTTCTTTCTTTCTTTCTTCTTTTCTTTCACTTTCTCTCTCTATATATACGTATATATATGAGAATGAAACTGACGGATGAAAGGAATGAGGAGACTGATGGGAGGAACAGGGATTAGTGATAGATAAAAAAGAATGTAAAGTATGGGAGAGGACTCACAGGGTGCCGATACTTTTTTCCCATAACATTTTCAAGTAAAGCCCTCCTCCAGCTGTTACGCGCTAATGGCAAATCTATAATAGCCTCGCGAATACCTTCGACTTCTACTACCCAAACCCTCTTTTTCCACTTTTTTTTCCCTATACCCTTTGTCCACTTTTTACCAAACAAGAGGTCATTCCCAAGTGACGTCACTGTCCCACCATCACCACCACCATTATCACCACCATCACCATAACCGTACATGTACAGGATTACCCTCGTTTGTCCCTTTTTCTATATTTTTTCTTTTTTTTTTTTATTCTTTCGTTTAAATTCTCGAAAGAAACAACGTCCGGTGAATGTCGTTTCTCCTTGCAATCGAAAAGATAGCTACGGAAAACAGAATTTCTCGTGGATCGATAGCTACGATTCAAGGTGATAATCTTCTGAGGCTGAGCAAGCACAGACGAGTATCTAATCTCGTAAGGACGGATGTGGCAAACACGGATATACGGAATGGTACCATGTACTCATCGATAAATCGACTTCCTCGAACGTGTATCTACCTTCGACGTATTTCACTCTGAGACAAGTTGCAACACTTAGTTCTTTACTTTTCTTTCTTTCTCTCTCTCTCTCTCTCTCTCTCTCTCTCTCTCTCTTTATTTAAATCGCTAAGAGATTAAAAGAGAAAAAAAAAGAAGGAACATATTATTTACGCGGATAAAAGCTTTTTATCGAAGATTACACTTAATAAACTTATCCGTAAATTTACGGAAAATTAGTTATAACAAAAAATCAATGTATATGCTTCTAGAGAAAATCTTTTTATCACAAATATCACCGAGAGATCTTTTAAAATGCATATATGCATGCATGCATGCATGCACCGAACGACTACGTTAAATTTGTAACACGTAACATGGAGAGAAAGGGTAAAGAACAAAAAGAGAGAAGTACGAACGAGAGATCGTAGGAAATGTTAAAGGGCTAGGAACGATATCAGTGAGTACGCATTGTTTTCACGGAATCCGTTGAATACCTTGCTAAGGTTTACGTTACGCGTTCCGGATCTGTCCTCTCTCTCTATCTCTCTTTCTCTTTCTCTTTATCTTTCTCCATGACTTTATCTTCTCTCCACAGTGCGTTATCCTCGCTCTGCAGTACAACGATAGTCACGCGCACCGTTATCGTTTTATGAATAACAGTTCTCGAAATTGCCTTTCGCAAAGCGTGATACCCTGCTAGCTTCTGACCTGTATAACTAACTACGCCTCTTGTGTATTTAAGTATAGCCAATACCATGGAGTCAGTTTAACTGACCGCTATAATGTTCAAATGTATCGAGTGAAATACTGCGAAGGGCTCGAGATCTCTGGAGAAGCGGATGGTTAAGTATAATAAAATAGAATCGACGAAATCGAAATACGACAACAAGAATAAACTCAAATTGTTCGAGCGTTGAATGCGTTACGTTTGATCGCATTTGAAATCTTATAATTCGATCTAACCACGTTAGTTCCTGTTTCTATTGCTGTTGGTATTCCTGTTATTACTTTTCTTAACAAGTGTATTAAAAGCGTTTCTTTTCTCGATATATCGTTACTCAGTTAACGAGTTCCTCGTTGAATTTCAAATAATATACTTCATGTAGAGATTACAGCGAGTCTCTTATAAACACTTCGCTAAGTTAAATTCTTGTAATTCTACGTATTAGTAGTTATAGTTACAACCTTTTGTAAAAATTAACGTGTCGATAACAGAGAATTGCAACAACAATAAAAATAAAAGGAAAGGAATTGCTTAAGATCGATGAAAAAACTTTTATAAATGATGGTCTGTAGTTTGCAAAACTGGCCAACGATTTGCAGTTAACTTGTTTCAACGTTGAATAACACGCTCGTCGAGGTGTCGGTAACGTGTGTAACTTACAAGAACGCGAGATAACGCCGTAAGCTCTCGCTCCTTCAGATACATTTGATTAAATCCCTCGCGATAACGGACAGGCGTATATGCTAAACGGAAGGTTTTCACTAGGAAAAGGAACCAATTATCTTGATGTTATATGTTCGTGAGAAAACGTTGAAAGGTAATTCTATTTTAAACAAGCTGGTTACGACTACGTGTAACTATACTTATACGAAGTGTTGCGCATTAAAATACTATATTATACCCTCCTATGTATTCTTTAATAAATTCTTTCCGAGAGAGAGAGAGTACGCTTGAAAATTTGATGAAAATAAAATAAATGTTTCAAATTGGCTTTATGAAACTTAATAAATAATCTTTGATAATTCCTATCGAGAATTTTGTTTTTTATATATATTGTTTTACTAATATACGAATAATAAACTTTGAATGAACAATCATTTGAAATAGAGATAAATAAAATACTACGAAAAAATTATTTCGAAAGAAAGAGAGATGTATTTACCGAGCAATGTTAAACATGACATTTTCTTAACGTCACAATTAGTGCAACACGTTTCTAAAAAATAAAACCAAAAAAAGAAACAAAAAAGGAAATAAACTTGTATACATACTTATATGGTACTATACCCTACATATAATCATACGTTTTGCAAAGGTTTCTCTTTGCGTGTCGTTTTCCGTCGACCTTTCTTTCCTCGGTTTCGTTTATTTCACCGATTTTGTCGGCATGCCACACGCTCACGCTTCAATTCGTTCGTTGGTTGGTAGGTAGGTAGGTAAGTACGAAGGTAGATAGGTACATGCGTATACATATATACACGAGAGTAGCAAAATTTCATTTCTTTCTGGAATTTAGAATGACAGCAACATTTGAATGACCCGTTTCTACGCATTCGCGCAGAGATTCCATTTTACCTCTTAGCACACGCGGCGCACTTTTTTTCTATGTAAAACGTTCGTTTCTCGTTTTATTCTTTTGTATATATCCCGTGGAAAAAATATTAAAATCATCTTTCTCTCATTTTTTGCCCCACATACTGTTCCAACGTTGATTAAGAATAAACTAATGTTATATTTTCCACATCCTACTCTCTTTCTCTCTCTTTCTCTCTGTAATATTCGAACGTAAATAAAAAATATATTAAAAAAAAGAAATAATGCAAAGGAAAGGAAAAACTAGCTTGTCAAACCGCAAATTTTATATACATTTTTTCTATTAACAATCTCCCAGGACACAATGTGATTTCAATTTTTTTTTTTTTTATATATATATATACATATCCCAGCTAGTCGACCGTCATAAAACGAAGACAAACGGCGATCCGCAAATCTTCGTGTCACATCCGTAACGGATGCATGAGTTTTCATAAAAGTTTCATCGCGACCCATCCAGTGGTTCGGACTGAATTTAGAATATACGCGTACGTGCCGCAACCCGCGAGCACGAACACGACCACACATTTTTACGATGGCAAATGTATATATCATCCACGAGCGGACGCGTTTAAATGTCGCTTTAACTTTCTACTAAAAGAGATGCCACGCGTCGTCTAACACTCTTGTCTCGATTATCCTTCTCTTTACCTCTTGACGATCAAATTTTACTTAAAGAAAATTCATCTTCGATATTAAGAAATATAAGAAAATATTTAAAATATATAAATATACTTTTATATAACATATGTCCGTTTTTATATGTTCAATTTGAATATTTCATAAATCAAACTTGATATAAATTTAATTATAATCAAAAAAATAAGCTTGATATCTCAAAAATCACATATATGTTTTATTAAAGATAGTATTGGTAATATATGGAAAATATTAGAAACGATTTATGTCACTATTATATAAATTCAATAATATAATAAATATATACATCTATATATAGAGATATAAATATATATACTTATTTGAAAAAATATCGATCTCAAGAACTACACACGTCTTACAACGAATATTCGAAATACTTTGAAACAAGACTACCTCAGCACGATGCGAACGTCTAAAAGCCACTACTATTCTAAGGATTCTAAAAAAGCCTTAGTGTAGTTTCGGCATGATAATAATGCATGGCTCTACCGTAGGATGAAGTATGTACGTGCCACAGGCATACGTACACCCCCTATCGTTCGCACGAATTCTTAAGCGGTTAAGTGTTGTCGTCGCGCGTACATAGACGTATGGGTACACACGTAAAATAGAGAAACGGAGATAGAGAGTAGAAGAGAGTGGAAGAGAAAGAGAGAGAGACAGACATGCCAAGCACGAGAAACACGAACGAGATGTACGCTTTTACGGTAAAGATAGCGATCGGGCACGAGTCTCGTAACTATATTTTTTATTCCAAGCAGGGATACTGCGATAACTCGGATCAGCCACCACGTATATTCTGCAAGAAAATAATACAAAAAAAAAAGAAAATACGAAAACGAAGAAAGCGAGATAAAAAGAACAAGTACGGTAAAATACAGTCCTGTTCGTTTGGGTGACGTATTTTTCAAATTCAATTAACAATATAAAATAATAAATAAAATAAAAAGTATAATAAAAAAATATAGGTGACAAGAGTGATGAAGAAAATAAGAGTAAAATAGAAAAAAAATAGAAAGAAAAATACGTCAACTATAGTGAATTATGATAAATGACCGAACTGTGAGGGCTGCGATTTTCTAGAACACCACTCTCGGATACCTGCAGTATTCCACTTTTAGCGTCATCCTTTTCGATCTTCCCTCGGGATAGTCGCAATACATACGAAAAGATACCGCGATATTTCGGCAAGGTGGAGGAACAGAAAGGACTAGAGAAAATATTATATGCAGTCCGTGTACGGAAAAGCCCGAAAAATAGTAAGGAGGAAAGAATGGAGAGAGAGATATACAGAAGCTGACCCTGATGTCAAATGGTAAGATATATACATGAGCTAAGAGGTAGGAGAAAGCGTTGATGCATTGG
Organism: Mischocyttarus mexicanus; assembly: GCA_023678845.1. Taxonomy (NCBI): domain Eukaryota; kingdom Metazoa; phylum Arthropoda; class Insecta; order Hymenoptera; family Vespidae; genus Mischocyttarus; species Mischocyttarus mexicanus. The sequence goes on along the minus strand of JACGTP010000047.1, from coordinate 331,759 downwards.
TAACTCGATCGTTCTCGAAGGAAACTGGGCCAAGGAAAAAAGAAAAAGAAAGAGAAAGAAAGAGAGAAGGAGAGATAGATAGATAAAGATAGAAAGGGGAAAAGATAGGATCGGTAAAGATGATAGGAAAATATTGAACGTGCTTATCGAATCGCGATAATTTACATTTTTGTGAGAAAAGAACAAGCTATCTTCTATAACCTGAATAATACGTGCCAAAAATATGAACGTATCTCGAGAAACATGTAATAAAAGTATAAACCACTAAACGCAATTTCGTGGCTTTACTATTTTTTTTTCTTTTCTTTTTCTTTTATATTTACTTGCCAATGTAAAGGAATATATACTTGTTATGAAAAACGATCGCGAGGATAGGGATATAACGACGTACAAAGAACGTCGTGTTTCTTAACGTCCCTTTCATTGCTGATCTCTCGCTTAATATCCTCGTATTTTAAACGTACACAGGTATGTACTTATGTTCAAGCGTGTCTCGTAATTAACGATTATTAACGAGCTCCTCGGAGACCCCGACGAGGGACCGGAAACTGTTATTACTAAAAAAAAAAAGAAAAAAGAAAACTTGGCAAAGAGTATAAAGAGAGAGAGAGAGAGAAGGAAGGAAAAAGAAAGACCATGCTTGTATTCCTTTCTATAAGACGAAAGAAAACGTGTTAAGAACTACGAGTCTTTTAAAAACCCATTCGAATGCATTATATTATTGCACGGTAACAGTTCCTTTGAGTATCATGATCAGAGGAGAAAAACTGTTGCTCTGAAGATACGACTTAATACCGCCCGCGACCTTTATTTTTTTCTTTATCTTAATAGTGTGCATATTTTCTGATAAGAGAAAAAGACGAAACAAAAAAAAAAGGAAAAAGAACGAAAAGAACAGAGGACGTGCTACAGAAACGAAAGGAGTATGGATACAGATAGAAAGAGAGAGAAAGGGAGAAAGAGGAAAAGAGAGAGTGAAAGAGTGAGAGGAGGGAAATACCCAGGGCAAAACAATTACCTACCCTTGATGCACGCCGGGGGCACATTTTCACCCCTCGTGAAACGTGGGAAGGAAAGCCACCGCTTGAGGTATGCGAACTACCCCCTATAGAGTGAACATATATACATACACATCCATACATACACATATACACACACACGCACGTAGCAGGCACGCGCGCACGCGCGAATGAAGCTCTCGATGAAAATGAGCGTGTAGGTGATCCATACGCCTACCTACGTATAGGCATTCCTCATCCTCTTGTCGAGCATTACCGAGTCCCCACGGGAACCAAGCTAGGGCTGGCTCGTTTTTATGGAGTATAGGACGACGGAAACGCGGAAAAACAGACAGGTGAAATCGTATACGTGTATACACCGCACTCGGGTAACGAATAAATGTGAGTAAGAAAGTGAAAAAGAGAGAAATAGAAAGAACAGGGGGAGAAGAAGAAGATCGATACGCGATGGTGAAAATATATGGTGATGCCCTAAAAAGTAGGTAGGAAGGACTCTTTCAGGTAACTGGACTCAGCTACGGATGATGTGTGTGTGTGATGCTTAACAGTTTTATAAATTGAAATTTACGATCGCCATCCCATCCCATCTCTCTCTATCTCTCTCACTCTCTTTCTCTCTGTTTCTATCCGTTTTTATCTCTCTCTCTAATACTTATTCCCTATCCTTCTCTTTTAGCATCAGTTCCACGGGGTACCATGAATAATTCAACCCCACCAAACCGGACTATACAGGGCGGGCGGACAGGCGGCTTGCTTTCCTTTTCTACCTTTTTGCCTTTTTTTTCTTCCCTCCTCCTCCCCTCCTCTTTCTGTAAATTAAACGTGCCCCCCGAGGCGACACGTCGCGACGACGTCCGTCATTATCGGGATACACCACTGATCGAAAGAATTCACCCTCCCACTGTTAGCTTTTTTTCGAACTATCCCCTCCCTGTTCCTGTATGTCACGTCATACGTAGCTTGGAAACTTGCCTGACAAAAAAAAACCTACAATATATACTTATACATACGTGGTTTTTTTTCGTAGGATCAACGAGAGGAGATAAAACTTTTGTAGAAAGCAACAAAAAAAATAAATAAGTAAACCCAAAAAAAAGGAAGATAAAATAACCTCTGACGCCCCCTTCCTCTCCATTCTCTAATATATAATATATGAAAATTTTCTATGACGTTTATAGGAGGTGGCTATCCCTTTTACGACACCGCGCACTGGCACGAAAGTTCGTGCTTCGTTGAAACTACGTACCCATTATTAACGATAGCTTATGAAAAAGAGAACGTTTCATTTCCAAGCACGTCGTCGGTCTACTCAACACGAGCCAACGAAAATTTGTGCAAATTTCGATTAATACATGATCCTCGCTAACGTTACGACAAAATCTACTTTAAACTATATGAAATAATAATTTATGGCAAACGGATCGTATATCTCTGTCAATTTCCTATAATATATCTGTCTTACTTATTTTACCACTTACAAGAGCGTGATAGAAAGTGTAGGAATAAGTTCAGTTTCGGGTAAGTTTATCGACCGCATTGATCTCAGAAAAAAAAGAGAACCCAACAGTTCTCTTACTCTTCCACCGACTACTTACGATTTCCTACAAGGAAAGTGCCTAGAGTCGTAATCCGCGAAGCGTTTAGCTGTATTTCTCTGCGAAAGCTCGCGACACCGTGAAGTTAAGAAGACGACGAATACGAGTAGAAAGGGAAGGAAAGAAAGAATAAAAAGAGAACGAGAGAAACGGAGAGAGAGAGGAAAGAGATGAAAGTGGAAGGATGAAGCAAGGCGTGCTTGCGCGAAATAAGCTCGTCGTCAAGGGGATGGAAAGAGATTCCAGTGTATAAGAATGAGGTAGAGAGAAAGAGAGAGAAAGACTAGTCGAATTCTCTCGTTGCTGCTCCTTTATCGTTCTCGACTATTTTCCTATCGTTTCGTCCTTTTCTCGTATACGCGAATTTCAAGAAAAGTATGGGAAAGTTGAACGAAAGGAGTCTTAACCCATCCCTCCTAACCCCTCTCACCTTTTAGACGTTGGCGAAAAAAAATAAACGAAGAGAAACGGAATCTACTTGCTTACTCCCTCAGACGTACCAGATTTCTTATCTCGCACGCTTCGCGAGAGTCGTCATTTCGTGGTTCTCTTTTGACTCACTCACTCACTCACTCTCTCTATCTCTATCTCTACCTCTTTCTTTTCTTTGTTTGTCATGCGTAGCACGTATAAATTAAACTTGTATTGAAATCAAAAGCAACGCCACGAAAAGGGAGAAACTCTCTTTCACTTCGGTGTCTCGAAAATATAACAAGAGGAAAACTTTCTAATTTGATTAATTTTATTCTAAAACTTTCGTAGGAATTCAAATGTGTTAGGATATAAATTTTCATAAAATAGACTTTTGAATTATCGTTGACTTTGCAAGTAGGAAGGAAAACAAGTTAATCATTAAAGAATCGTGTATACATATATACATAACATATATACGATATATACCTCCTATTAACTATGCTCGGGATATCGTTTTAGAAATCATTCGAGAACTACGGTAGATCCAAAACGAGATCGAAACGTTTGCCTCACTCACTCAGTTGAATACCTTCGGAAGCTGTACAACGTACGGCATACTTCGAGTCTCTATCGGTGGTAGAACACGTCGTCGCTTAATGGTATCGGAGTGAAATTAACGCGAACGTCGTCGCTAATTCCGGCAAAACGCAGCCGCGGGCCGAGAATAGCATACGGCAATGAAACAGCCATTGGGATCGCGTATATAATTTATGCACCATGTACGGACGAAACACTACTCTACACGTTGTTCTATATTTATGTGTCCGTTTTCCACCTATACAATCATAGAAATATAGATACATACAAATGTCTAAATGCAACATAGGATATCATAGATACATGTATGTACTCATCACCGTTTCGCGTTATTTCAACGATAGATTTTCTTCGATAAATCCGTACTAACAGATTTAATCAGAGAACTAAATTAAACTAAATTATAATATCTCTCTGATTATCCCATAATCCTAGTAATATTTTTAACGAACGTTTATACCAATCAACCCCTCGTACCATTAACTTTCTCATTTTTTTTCTTCATACATATAATGATCTTTATTGTCGATAAAAAAAAAAACCACCGTTGAAAATAGAAATGAAAAAAATTTCGAAGAAAAAGTAACGTTAAACTCTTCTTCTTCTTCTTCTTCTCCCTTGCTTAAAGGAAAGATAAGAAGAGCCACTTTTTCTTCTACTTCTTCTTCTACTTCTTCTTCTTCTTATCGGAACAAACAAACGTTCAATGAAACGGCGAAAAGAAAAGAAAAAGAAGATCCTGCTACGGGTGATTCTCATAGTTTTAAACGATGATCTTTGTTAAACTGGATCGGTTAAAATTACTCTAATGTAAGATACCGTTAGAAGATTTTAAATTCAAATCAAACTACGTAAAAAAGCTCTCGGTGAATATATATTTTTTTTTCTTATTCCTCTTTCCTTCCTGTGCATTCTTCTTCTCTTAATTTTTTTTTTCTTTTCTTCAAAACGTTTTACGACGCGAGTAATGCGAGAAATTCACCGATATCAACCTTATTTGAAGTCCACCAAAGAAAACTCTATGCATTTCTCATTTAATCCCTTCACGGTTATTACAGAACTTCGTTCGATGAAGGTTCTGATAGAAATCGACGTTGTGTGCTGTTTCAACGACAACGACAATGAGAACGACAACGAAAACGACGACGAAGAACGAGAAGGAAAGAGGAGGAGAACGATAAAGACACGTCGTTTATGATAATCAACTGAGACGTAAGTATGTAAGAGTACTACTTAACTACAATAGAAAAAGAAATCAAAAGTAACGAACTCGCGTAGAATAGAAACGACGAACCAACTTCTCTTCTGAATCTCCCCTGGATTTGTTTTATTTAAGTATATAACTTAAAAATATACAAAACATATATCGAAATACATTTTTAACGAGTTAAATGCATTCGACGTGTATATATGTCAATCCAAAACCATATTTCGGTGCGGTTGATGTCTATACTTGTCGTATAAAATCAAAAATTACCATTTACTGCAAATATTCAACATTTCGGGAAAAAAATAACATAAATGTCATTCGATGAAATCTTATTTTTATCAACAAAATCATTACGTATTTTATTTAAAATAGTTTGGTTATTCTCTTTTGGTGTATAGAGGTATACACACCCATACGATTATATTGATTTTTACAAACCTTGTTGAGTATTTTTTCTAATACATTCGATACCTTGCTTTGAAAAAAAAAATACAATACTGAAATCTATTGTATTTCTTAAAATTATTACTTTCTTTTTTTGACATATTTTTAAGTTTCTAATAAAAATAATCTTTTCAACGGCAAATTGTTAATTTTCTATAGAATCAAAAAATGTAATTCTTCTCTCGTTTAGATTGATTTTTTTCTTAAAATTTGTAATAGCGATATTTGGTCTGCGTTTGACGCGTATACTCCCGTCATTGCTTGATTTAAATCACATCCATTCTGTGAGAAATTTATAAAACTAAATTTCACAGTTAACAAGTTAAAAGGATGAAAATGTGCGAAAAGGAAAAAAGCAGGAAAAGACAGCAAAAACAAAGAGAGAGAGAGAGAGAGAGAGAGAGAGGTCTTGCTATAATGGAAGGAAACAAAAAATCCACATAAACACAGCTGATGCTTTTCACACCTTTATGTTTGCAGGATACAGTTAAAATCACCAGGAATATTTGAAACGTGAAAAGAATACATTTCTCTTTGGCCTCTTGGTATCGAAAAGCACTCGGTTTAAATGTACTCGCATTGAAATACTAAAACATAAGCGTTACTCATACACCGCATACGATAAATGCGTGCGATCGACGCATAAACGTTTTCGACTTAAATCAAGCGCACGTTTTACATACAACCAAATCCACCTGCCGCTAAAATATTCTCTACCAGCTATCTTGCTTGCTTTGTTTCATACAAAATTTGTACAAAGCGATCGTACGATGAATAAACTGATTAATATAATTCGAATATACCAGTGAAAGAATATTCGATATTACCGATAGTCAAAGATAAATCTAAATATAGGTGAATTGAAAATACGTATAGATATGTACGTTCGCTTAACAAATTAATCCATCACGATCGGATCACAATGAAAATCTCTGCGTCAGCGAGCCATCGAATTCGGACTGCATACGCGTTTACGAGAATTCGCGTGGTTCCGACACGTGTCGTTCGCAGCGACCAACGACGGATGTCAGGAACACGTGTCATTGTGGATGGTAAAAAAGAAAATCAAAAAAATAAAATAAAATAGAGAAGTAGAAGAAGGATAGACAGGAAAAAAGAAAAACAAAGAGAGAAATAGAGAGATAGAGACGAGCTCACGTCTTAGTATCGTGACAACTTACAACTTGAATCGCAATGGATGCTTTTCCGGAAGTGCATATCGTAAGGCGAAGCTTGTCATGATGATCTCGATGACAGGCAAAAGATTTAAGATTCATCATGCATCGTAAACATCGAGGAATGAAATGCCAAAGCGTGTGTACCGTGTATGCGAATATATTAGTATATTAGTATGATATTTATGGTTATTACGGTAAGAAGAAAGAAAAAAAAAATAGAACAGAAAACGAGTTTAAATCGCGTTCGAAAGAACAAAAATATATAAGTAGATCTTCCGTATTGGGGAAGTTGGTTAAAATAAAAAGAAACGAGAGAAAAAGAAGAAAACAAATAATCGAGAAAAAAGGTAGAAAGAAAAATTGTGCGATCGACAAACCGCGAAAACGGAAGTCGAACGAACTAGAACAAATCGTTTCCTACGATTTTAACGAGCAAACTACCGATCGTTTTCCCAACCAACGTATTGACTTATAATACACTTTTCCAAGCTCGTAACTCCGATATGGATGGGAACGATTCTTTCTTGGATTATATCTCGACGGTGTACAACACCACTCTCTTTCCATCTTTTTTCATCTTGGTTCTTAACTTTCCGGAAAGATAGAAAAAGAAAGGAAGAAAGACAGAGAGAGAGAGAGAGAGAAAGAAAGTACTCGAGCTAAGCAAAAGTTTGGCGTTATGTCGCCTTATAAATCACAGGCCCAAACTTTCTCAGAAGGCAACTGGCTTTAACTTACACTACTTCTTTTTTCTTTACTCTTTCTCTCTCTTTCTCTCTTTCTCTATTTCTCATTTACTATCTTTCTATCTTTGTTTCTAGCATCTCTAACTCTCTCTTTCTCTCTCTCTTTCTCTACAAAAGTAACAACCCAATTTATGCAGATTGCGGACATCGTATCGGAACCGCGCGCGCGAATTCGAGCCAACGCACAAATTGGCACTTCGACGAGAAACGCCCGAAGCTATGAAATATTCAGGGCTCGCCGACTCTAAGGATAGCCATAATATTCTCTCTTTCTCTCTCTGCCTCTCTCTCTCTCTCTCTCTACGCTATGATTTTACGTTCGACATATAAATTCTTAAAGTTCTTCAAGTTTCACCACGAGAGAGAGAGAAAAAGAGATAAATAGATAGAGATAGAAATAAAAAAAAGATAAGGGGATGTTCTCTCCTCTCTACGAATAATAATTACCTACTACGAACTCAGTCTATGTAAAACACATATCAGAAATCCTTTCTTAGCGTGGCTATTAATTTAAAGAAAAAAAATAAATAAATAATAATAATAATACACAGACGTACGATCGTAACTTCGAATACTGTGTAGGGTTTAAAAGAACACGCGCGTTCGTTAAAATAGGCATATTACACGGTTAAAAGAGAGTTATCAGGTGGCAAACAGATGCGTATAGAACATCTGCGTATTATCGTATAATTGTCTTTTTTATCGATTCTCTGGTACCTTCAGACGGATACCTAATTCTAACGAAAATCTCGGATACACGATTCAACGAGAATTAAATATTATTGTATGTGTATAATAAATATATATTAAGTTTACCAGAAAGTTCTGTTCGTTTCTATAGAAACAACTTTCGACACATAAGCACATATTTAATTGACGGTAAGAAAAATTTGTATTTTGTTTTATTTCAAAATTGAACAGAACTTTCCGGTAGACCTAATATATATATATTTTTTTTTTTCTTGGATATAAAATATCTTACATTAGGTAAATATGTTAAAAATTTGTCTCTTCTATCAATTTCATATCTCCTACGGGTATTACATCATACGAGAAGTGTTGCTTCTTATGAGATTATAAGCGCCATCGCTTACGTCAAATTTAAACGACTCTACATCGTCTTCGTACTTTGACCTACCTGGCGAAGAAACGAGAAACCGAAAAGAATAATCGATCTTCCATCCGAAATTCATTCGACCCCGAACGTCGTAAACGTCGATTCGTTCGTTCGACGTTGAGTACGGGTCTTAACGTTAGGTTAGGCTTCCAAAAAAAAAAAATAAAAGAAAAGAATAGAAAAATAAAAAAAGGAAAGAACTAACGTGCCAAAAAGAGTAAGAGAGAAAGCGAAAAAAGTTCTATTCGGGCGCCTAGCTGGCGTACATCCTCATTTAAATGAAATAAATCTTGTTACGAGTAATTTTCGTCCGGCCGACGGGTTCGAGACGGTAAAGAGACGAGATGGAAAGGCCTTTTAAGCCTCGTGTCGGAGTGATGCGAGACAAATGAATTTCGTTCCATCACCCCAAGAAGATTCTCCCTTAACCCCCCCTCCCTCTCATCCCCACCTTTTAAACCCCATCTCGTACTACCTACTTCTTCTCATCATTGAGAACTCACGGTATTGCAACAATGAGTATGTAATGTACGTTCTCTTCTATCCCCGATCTTATATGCAACGTGATTCCTACTCTTTGAACGATGCAACACATTCAAATTTCATCGTTCACGTGTTAAAGGAAAATATAGAAATATTGGGTTGGTGAACATAAATGTCAGATTATCTCATTGAATTGTGGCTAAAAATCTGGCTTTTTTCCACCCATATTTTCCCTTATTTTTTAATTATCAATTTCTTTCGTCTTTTTATTATAAATCCTATGTCAATGGGGTCAAAACTTTGAATATATAAACACAGTCGATTAAATTAAATTAAAAACAAAGAGAAAAAGAAAAGAATATTTTAAAATATTAAAACTTTAAGTTTCGGGTCACGTTTTAAAGGTGTTGCGTGTCGCGCGTTTGATACCTCCGTCTTCTGTCATTAATGATAGCAAACTATCACGATAGATACAAGGATAAAAAAAGCAAGGACAAAAGAGAAACCAATAACTGAGCACACGCATGCGCGTGCACGTTTTTTTAAACGATAATACCGTATAATACTTCCATGGAATTCCCCTCCACCCCTTTTTCCACGATATTTCATAAAAGCTGCGTCGTTAAAGTTTTATTAGACTTTTTTTTTACATGTCCTACAGTGTCATTCTCTCTCTCTCTCTCTCTCTCTCTCTCTTTCTCATTTTTCTTTTATTATCGTGTTTCGATGCAGTATAAGTAATTAAATAATGTCATAGAATCGATCAGCTTTCACAAAAATGCGGTCACACCGTGCAGACCGATAAGTCCGTCATCCTTCTTTATGGGATTAAATCACGATAAGCGAGATTTAATTAATGATATGACAATAACGATGTTCACCGGTATCTCGGGTTTTGTACTTTTTCTCGCTATCTCTAATATTTTTATTTTCTTTTATTTGTCGTCGTCGTCGTCGTCGTCATCATTCACGAGTCGATACGCGAAAGAATTTAAGTAAGAGTCGACCGACCGGTCAATCGTTCAATGGCATTTTGTAGCGGAATTAAACGATCCTTCGCTTAATTAATTACACGAAAGGGGCTGCAACTTTTATTCGTTTTCTTGTTACGTTCCAACGCTAAAAGTGTATTCGCAATAAAACGTATAAGAGTTAAAGGGAACGCGTGAGAGTTAAAAAACGAGAGAGAGAGAGAGATTGAGAGAGAGAGAGAGAATGTTTTTGTACATACCTTTACACAAAACATGTACCTATATAGATACGAATACTGAGTATCGAGTAGTTCGATGTCAAAAAGCAATCAACGAAGAGGATCGTAAAAGTTTGTATGCAGTCGTGTTATTCCTTTCTCTTTCTTTCATTCTTCTACCTTTTCCTTCCTATTCACCTTAATCTTTCCTCCCTTTCTCTCTATTTTTTTTTTTCTTTTTTTCTTGTATCTCGATCGTGACGGTATTTTATATCCCACATTATCCGATTCGTCGTCTCATTCCTCGTCTTCCTGTTGAAATCCCTC
>JACGTP010000047.1:195396-311477 GCA_023678845.1 Mischocyttarus mexicanus | reverse complement strand
TATAATCCATATATACGTATATGTACTTATTAATTATCTGAATATTAAGAAATTGAAATAAAAATCAATCATTAGAAATAGAAAGCAGCTGTTCAAAAGTAGGTCAGTGGTAAGAAAAATAGGTCAGCGATACAACAGTAGGTCAACGATACAAAGGTTGGTCAGCTGTACAAAAACATAGTAATAATCCTATACGTATTGAATGTATTGAGAGAAAGATAGACAAAGTTCATCTTCGAATTCCAAGAAATTCGTTATATATGAAATACACATAGAAAAACATTCCTTAACTATAGGCTTAGTTGAGCTTTCAATGCTTTGTTTACGTTCGTTACTCTCCGTCACTCCTCGGCTGGTGTCGACAACTGAACGTTGTCATTTCGTTGTTAGATTTGATATTAACCTTCGTGTATGTTCGGTATTTGTCGATAGTATTCGTAAATACTTTTCCTATTAATCGTTAGTCCTCTTCGAGCGTCGGAAGGAATAACAAGGATATTAGATTAAGTACGTCATTTAATTTCTCGTCACGTATACGCGTGTGTGTGTATTCTTCCTATGCAAGTGATATGTTTATGTGAGCGAATATGTGCAGTGCTAAAAAGTGATGTGTGCATATATGGATACCTGCACTTATGGATATGGATTATGCAGCATTGAATATTAGGACGAAGTACATCTAAACGTAAGCTGACCATAATTTCTAATCTTTTTATCATTCTTTTTAACAAGACTACGTTGAATCAATCCACAGTGGTAAACAATATCAACATAAATGGTAAATTTGATTTTTTACATTTAGACCAATTTTACTTGATACGTTATAACTTTCGAATGATTTCTTATTTTTAAGCATACAATACATTGATAAAAATTCGTACGAAAAAAATATTTCTAACACCCCGTATAATATTTATCGCCTAGTTTCATCATTTTCTTTATTTTTGTCACATCCTCTCTAAAGGGAAACAAAACTAGAACAGCAACCCTTATCGTATCCTCGCGAAATAGAGTTTTGAGATTAGATTCAGACCGGTAGCAGCGACCGTTGGTCCTTACGTAAGGACTTTTTAATGCATTCGGCGTTAAGAACTCGATTCAAACTCCATAAACGAGTTACGAGAAGTTGTTCTTCTCTCTTTCTTTCTTTCTTTCCTCGTCGCACGCGCACAAGCCACAACCTCTTTAAACCGCCTCTTTCACCTTATCGGTCGATCTCGTCCGTTCGTCTTTCCACCGTTTACGTCCTTCGTCTTTTCTCTCTCTCCCTCTCTCCGTCTCTCTCTCTCTTTATCTTTTGTTTTGTGCACCAGAAAAAGGGCAACCGGAAGCCATTGCAGATTCACCGTCCATCCAACGAAGGTCTTCTTCTTCTTTTATAAACAACTCGCGAATAGGCTACTATCTCTATATTTCTCTCATTCTTTTTTTTTTCTTTTCCACCTTGTCTACCTTTATACGGCTTTTCTCTCGTGAAAAGATCAAGATTCTCGAAATTTAAAAAACTACCCTTATTTTCTCTTCCACTTAACCCTCTTATTCTATTTTCTCTTCCAATTCTTGTTGTTAGAGTTTCTGGTATTTAGCTTAGAAAAAGATTAACAAATATTATTATTTAACTGTACAAAGAGAATCATTAACGATTCTAACTTATTTCGTTTAACATTTTCGAAATGATATTCTATTATTGAAATGATCGATGGATGAAGAAACAAGAATAACAGGATTCCTTATTTCGTTAGTTATCGATATATTTGGTTGGTATAAGTGTCGGATTTTTGGCCACAATTCAATGGGAAAATCCGACATTTATTTTCCACCAACCAAATATTATATCCAATGTCCTCGTTTCACCTGTTACCGAACGAAAGCAAGAGTTTGTGAACGACGACGACGACAACGACGACAACTATGGTAGTCGTCTTAACGATTAATATTTGTCTAATGTAGTACGCGTTTCTAATGACTTTTCTGTCCACGCGTATTCTGATTTACGGTCCATTAATATTAATGCTCAGGCTCGGAAGTGGTCGCTTGAAAAGCATTTGACGCGGTATAACGTTTACGATCCATTTCCATGACGGTCCATTTGCCGGCTATAGAGATATGCGAACGCATCGATCGTAATACGTCTATCCGTTGAATGAGTAATAACTGAAAATTCGTCGGCAGCTGTCCGAACCCGCGTGTAGTTTTGCTCGTAGACAGACGACAGAGAATTATTAAAAGAAAGAAAATAAATCTATGATAAAATATAAATATAAATAAAAATAATATAGAATAATAATAATAATAATAATAATAAGAGAAGAAAAGATTCAACGAATAATGATTCTATCATAACTCAGCCTAGAGCGAGTTACAAAAATGTATTCTTTAATGTATACGTATGTATAAATACTTTACGTGCATATAGAAAAAGAATATTTGAGATAGAGTACGTGCTTTGGACAACATTTTATCAAAATTCAAGTCCGATGCCATACCCCAATGGACGTTTACGAAGAACTACGTTTTTTCCTCGAAATGTCAGCAAATAGAATTTTCTCGAATGATTTTGAGAAACGCGAACTGGACTTCGTCCATTGAAACGTGTCCACGAAGTAAATGAGAAAAAAAAGAAATATAATAATAATAATAAATTAGGAGAAAGTAGTAAAAACGAAAAAAGAATAACGAAAAGGGAGGAAAAGGTATCAGCGTTGCGAATCAAACGATTGTACGAAAGAAAGAAGGAAAGATAAATTGATAGATAAAGAGAATGGGAGAATGAGAGAGAATGAGAGAAGGATAGGAAACGAGTCGTTTTCGTTGTTTTGCGTCGTAAAACGTGGCGAGTGGCTCATTTGTACTACTCCTCGGTAACGAAGAAAAAACAGGAATCCGATTTGGCGTGAGAGCTCGGCCGCGTCGCATTTAAGGTTAAAAAGCTCGTTGAATCCTCGTGTAACGGAAATTCTATTTAAGCTCTCCATTCCCTCTAACAAACCGCGCTCGTATCAAATTCCACTACTTCCTTCCTTTTTCCTTTTTTCTTTTATATATTTTTTCTTTTTATCTTTTCTCTTTCTCTCTCTCTCTCTCTTTCTCTTCTATAATATAGATATATAATGATATTTAAAATTTTTTCTATTTTATCTATTATCACCATCGGAGAATTTTTGGAATGCTTTTCGAAAAGCTTTCCGATCGGATAATAACCTCTTCGTGTTCTACCAATTGCTTCCTTTTTCCCGTAAAACGCTTCGATCGCGTTTAATTCATTTCGAAGGTGAAAAAGAAAAAATCGAATGAGAGAGAGAGAGAGGGTTGAAATAGCTTCGAACCACTTACATTTCGTAATTAACTTTACATCGTTTTTAATAATTAATTAATTAACAATACGATTTAACCAAATGAAATATTACTCTGACTCTGGTTATGATATTTTGAAGGATCTCATATATGATCCCTTCAGATCTGTTATAATCTTATGACGACTAAGAAGGATTCATCTAAAAAAGAATCAAAACGATGAGAAGAAAAGGTGAAAATAAATAAGAAAAGAAGAAGAAGAAGAAGAAAAGAAAACTTGCGAAGAGGAAGGAAGATAAAAAGATAAAGAAGACTTAAACGGATGTCCTTGGAAGTGACTGCACAAAAGAGGTTTGCTCTCTCGCGTTTACTTCTTCTGCTCGTGAAGAAGTCGCGAGTTCGCGGTATCCCTAACCGTTGCCGGATGTCACGAATTCTTTTGGCGAAACGTAGAACGTCCCATTGATATAACGAACGTGACCGGCGCACCTTCGACGCTATTACTTGCGTCTCGGGAAGAAAAGAAAGAAAGAAAAAAAGAAAGAAAGAAAGAAAAAAAAAAAAGGCACGAGTGCCATACGTTCCTCCTATCCGGCGCGCCACGATAAATCGGAATTAAGGCGGAATTACGATCGTATCGAGCTCACAGTAGCAACTCTGTGCGTGCTCCAGCAAACTGTACGGGACTTAAGCCTCCTTCTGGCACCATCTGGACCGACCGGTCGAGCTATGTTCGACCTATTCGACGAGACGTCTGTTCTTCTCTTTCTCTCTCTTTCTATTTCTATCTTTTATTCTTTTTGTCATCTTCCTGGTCTATATCGATAATAATTGCACAACCCATAACAACTTTTTGCCTCTACACATTCTTATATGTCTCTTATTTTTCTCATTCTCTCATCCCAACAAAGATTTCCTACCGTTCATTGGATCCCATCCTATCTATAAATGATCATTCCGGAGTGCGTGGCTACCGTCAAGGCCGATAGCTTCCAACCTAGATGAACAGTATTACAATCGCGTGAATATAATTTTATCTTTAACTTCCGTCCAACTTAAAAAAAAAAGGAATGAATGTACATTCGAAATCGATGATACCGCGAAGGGTGGTGCGATGTGCGTGGCGTTTTAATCTGGTATTAGTAAAGAATCGACTTACGAGATACGTCCATCAAAACTTTCGCACGATTCTTATTTCAGAATACTGTGCTCTAACATAAGTGTATATATACATTGATGTGTTCCTTTAAACGTATGTACTTTAAACGTATATATGTATACGTATATGTATATCATCTATACGTAACATTTTGTATCTATCAAACATATACCCTAACTACGACATACACATTCGAAACGTCTACGGTGGCGCTTATGCTAATTTTCAAGCTTTTATAATCACGCAAAGGGTTCCTGCCACGCGAATTGTTCGAACGAAATTCTCGTGTCAGCGTCTCGTCAGAGCGTCACGCCGGATTAAAATCCGGTTTCCAATTCACGCCGGGCTGTCAATGAGGATAATAATGCTCCTACTACGCGTGCATATGCAAAGGCTTTTGTTACCGAGAACGCACGTCGATTCAAATCCTTCTCGACAAAGAAACACGGTTTGCGCGCCCCCAAACATCGCTTCATAATGCAAAGTGTAGCGAAGTTTATGTCGAGCGAACGTGCACCGCAATTCGCCGTGGTCTTTCCATTCATAATTATCAGGGCCAGTAATTAAAGCTGAACTGTGTTCAACGGACCGTTCATAGTACGTATTATACACCCCGGTAGACCCATAATTATTATACGAAAGAGAAGTGATTTCTCTAGAAAATATATTTATCTCCAATGACTCTACATTTTTCTTTTCTTATTTTTTTAATTCAATTTTTTTCTTTTTCCATACATACTCATTTTCGTTCATTTGCTACAATGTTATTTCAGATACGTTATATAGACGACAATGATAGATGAAATATTATTGCGCGTGATTAGAGATTCGTTGAAAATTAATATCGATTCCATATTTCATTAAAACGTAATTGTATTCAAAATTGCCATGTATCAATAAGATAGGATTTTTTCAATCCCCCTCTCTCTCTTCCCCTTTCGTGATATTTAATTTACTGTTTATTCCGATATCTATATTGCCTATCGTAAAAGCTTACGAAAGGTTCTTACTTTACAGATGGCAGGAGCAACCACGTAACCATATTGACAAAGTATCGAGTCCTGCTTAATTCAATAAGCAATATTAATTATTTGCATAGATTCTTAAACTTTTAAAATTAAAAATGATAAAATATTATTTTTTCCCAGCAACAAAATATTGTCTAAATGTTTTAATTTACACGTTCAATCTATTTTTGTTTAAATATAAATCTCTTTATACTATTATCACATCATTTAGAATAATATTTTATCATAGAAATTGTTTTAAAAATAAATATCTAAAGAAAAATCGGAGGAAAGGGGAGGAATGAGAGTAAAAAATTAATTATAATTAAATATCGTTGAAACATTTTCCAAGAAGATTAAATACGAAGGGTTATTGACCTCTCAGTAATTCTTCGATCAAGTTTTAAGATCTTATAAGGATTGTTCCTAGATCAGTTCGAAACCGCAGCTGGATTCACCACACTCGTTTGACGACTGGACGTAAACGACGTGAAGCTTCCAAGTGACAAATAAGCCGATCGTTTTAACGAAAAAGGAAATAATTGATGATCAATCTATATAAAAATAGTAAAAAACAAGCTAACAAATAAGAAAGTGAACGAGATAGATATTTTTACAAAATTACGATGTTTAAATACAAAATACAAAAAAAAAATCAAGTAAAACAAAAAAGATAAATTGACATTTTCAATGGAATACAATTTTTGTGTTCAGTTTGCTTTGAACCATTTAACTATATCTATTCATCCATTCAATTCGTCGAAACGATTGTTATCGGTCAACTGTAATTATCAAATAGCTTACATAGCGCTGTCACATCGATTGACATACCTCGTAATTACATATTGTCCTCACAGTACTGCTGCATATCCTACCACGATGAAATAATACGAAACAAAGAACCGATTTACGATCGATATCTCATTATATTATCACTGAATAAAAAATAAAATAAGAATCCTCTTGTTGTTAACCAGATGAAAATCATAAAATCTAGATTTTAATAATAATAATAATAATAGTTTCAGTTTTTCAATATGAAATTTGAAGTCTAATTAAAATATCCCACATACGTTGTATTGTTATAAAAGACGAATTGATTTTGATCTCAATACATGTTACAAATTTTCTTTAATAATCTACCACATATCCGTGATAATTGACTTTGATTTAAATTCGAACGGAAAGGCTTTATAGCAACGCAGTTTGGCATAATTTACAGTTAATTTTAAGCACATATCTATCGAACGGTATGTAGGTGCTGTTAAAATATAAATAAATCGAAATATATTCAAGATAGGTATAATGTAACTTTCTAAATTCGATTATGAAATTAATGACAGTTCAGGTCATTTTTTATAAGAACCATAGTATTTATTTGAATTTTAAGTAACTTTTTAAACCAAATATGGGGTGGTTCTGTCTTTCAAGATAAAGAGAAATAGAAAGAGGAGAGAGACTTTAATATTATCGAATAATTTTTCTAAAATATTTCTTAAAACATTTTCTAAAAAATAAACGATTTGTTGTCTAAATTTTACAATTAATCATGGAATTGGAAATTTCCAAATAATATTACTACCATTTAACAATCTATCTCACAGTTGATCCTTTATTAATGTCTCCCTATCAACAAAGATTAAACCAATTTAATATACTACTAATGAAAATTGAAATTACATAGAGAAAATGAGGAATAAAAAAAAAAATTACAAAAATTCTTAATCAATACAAGCTAATAATTAATTAAATAATTAATTACTTGTTTCATTATCGAGTATAATTTTTTATTTAAAATAGATCAGATGGTAACAGAAAATGTATTATAAGTATAAAAGGACTTATTACAGATGGCGTAAGTCCCAAATTCGAGATAACTATCCCCACAGTTGGTAAGTAAGATAATCTACAATTTATAGTCTTGTAGTCGATAAGAGAATATTTCAAATGTACATTATCTTTAGTTTAAAATGTACGATACTTCAGTGATAAATCAGAACAAAATATTAACTATAAGCTCAGCAGACGATAATAATGCCCTTATTTTCACTCGTTCTCAAAAAACAATAAATTTGGAGAGAAAAAAAAATATTACAACTTTATAATAATTATTAAAAAAAAAAATATATTTATATATATTAAAATTAAAAATTAAAATACAAAAATCCAAATATCTGCGTGTATTGCGATCATCCTAAGGGTAGAAGACCCATCATCAACATGGGAATAAAGGACAATAAATTATTTAAAGTTTTTACAAATAAGAATATTCTATATTTGTTACAAGGCAGTAAATTTCTCGATTTCATTCGTTTGATTCGTTTGATTTAAATTGTATTTTTTGATTTTATTCTTGTTTATTTTTAATGCTTATGGTATAATTCTTCAATAAAATAATTAAATTATAATAATATCATTGAAATGATTAAAAATCTCTTTTCGTGTAAGTTGATTACAAAAATATTACCTACTAATAATAATAATAACTTTGTTATAAGTATTTACATTAAATGATTTAACAGGTCCTTATCTATGTATATGTATTCGATATAAAATTATTTTTTGCCAAATTCGCATTATCTTATTAAACGATATTTTATAAATATCATATTGCTAATTCTTTGAGTCTTATGGACGTATATATGAGTTCAGTTAAAGTTGTCAATTTGGTCTATGGGCATATATATGCGTTAGTAGATTTTTTTCACTTGCAATAAATTATTCCGTCCCTACGAAAGAGTTTCAGCCAAGAATAATCAGCACGTACTTAACATAAGTTACACGTATTCAGCCTTTTAAGTTACTTAACGTTATGAAATGCGATAACTTTAAAAATATTCTGGGAAAGTATTAAAATATTACACGTTAAACAGCTTAAAGTAATTTTTTCTTCAAATTAAATATCAATTGTAAAATTTAAATATTATTTATATTTATGAGAAATCTTCTTTCTAATTTTTTTAATATTAAAATTTATTAAAAATAACAATGGTATAAGGCAATGAGTGATAGTAGCTACACTTATGGATATTGTTCGATGTAGCCATTTATGTTTATGAGTTTTTTTATTATTTTGCATTAGATTTATTATGCATTTTAGATATGAAATCCATTGCTTGGTTGTCTCCTTTTCTATGTTCTAAGGCCCGAATTACGTCCGTACCTTAAAAGAAGCAAGTTGTAATATTAAGTAATTTATAAATCCACAAATAGATAAATTTTGTTAATTTAATAAAATAATGTATAATTCATACGATTATTGCCTGGTCGTGAAAGTTTTAAATGAATTTGTTCCATTAATTCTACTCCTTTATCTGGTCCTATTTCTGGAATTTCACGGAATGCTAGAAAGGCTTCAGCCATAAATCTAGTTCGTAAGAAATCCTTGTCTTTAACTTCAAAGGCTACTATAGCATCCTCCATAGTTCTCTGTTCTTCGGTAAGAGGACTAAAATATTTGTTAAATACATTCAAATAATATCAAATGAACCTCAAACGTATAGACTTAACATAAATAGACCAGAATCTTACATGTTAAAAGTTTCGTCAAAAAGAGGGAACAAAGTTTCTTTCTGTACATGTGTTTTTGGTGTCTTGTTGTCGATAAATTTGTTTTCTGGCAACAATCTTATTTTAACATAAGAGTCACATTTGCCTGTTAAAAAAGAAAATAAACATTGAATTAATTAATACTTGAATAATATTTCAAAAACCCCAATGTAGAACGAAACATGCACGGTGAAGGTGATGGAAACAATCGACAGTTCATCAACGAGATTCTATTTAATTTAGACGATTAAATAATTTTAAATTATAAATCAAAGTGTTCATAGATATTTAATAAGAATCTAGGCAATGAACAAATTTGTCGATTTTTTTTTTTTGTATATCCGTGCTAGTTTATCCAACTATTCGAGCGAGGAAAAGAACATTGTGTAGTTTAAAAAAAAAGGGCTAACATTTCTACTCGGAAATAATGTAATCATAAAATAGATCCGTGCCATGCATTTTCAAAATCTAATCTCACTTAGGCAGGCAATCGACCAGTACGAGTTATGTAACAGAGATGAAATAGAACTTTACTACGTTCACTTTTATTTACATACTTCTCTTCCTTTCTTTCAGTTTTTGTTTAGATTTAGAGTGCAGTTTACGCTCGAGAGTAGACAGCTTGCCTATAAAATCTCCTATAAAATCGAAAAACATATCATTCTGTGTCTACACCTCGTTTTACCAATAACCCACAATTCCATTCAAAATATAATTAATTAGAAAATATTATTTTTTAATTGAATATTTCAATGTTCTAATTTGTTGATATTGTTCATTAATATTTTCCATTCTCGTACTGTTGATATTGCACATGCATTTTCTATTAACTAACACTTTAATTATCTGCATTTATAATTTTTTTCCACATACAAACGAATCTCATAGATAATTTTCTATTACACTTATAAATAAATATTAACTTTGTATTCACCATTACTATCCATTGGTCGTAGATTTCTGGCATTGAGAATTTGAATGTTCAATGAATTGTTCAAGAAGGATGCTTTAACAGTTAGAAGACCATAAATAGCTTCATCTATATCTTTCTGTTCTTTCAATCGTTCTTGATTATATCGATGAATAAGCTCAGCTGTTTCCAAACCGTGAAGTTTCAATAGTTCTTCGATCTTCTCTAAAACCTGTACATTAGATGTTTCATCTGCACCGAGATTGAAAAATTTAATAAGCGTGTGAAGTGTTCGGTGTAAATTTGAATAGAAAGAAGGTGGTCTTCTTTTCTGTAAATAATAGTAAAAATAATAAATAAAATTAATACATTCACTGAAATAAATAAATTAATACAAAAAATACTTACTTCTAAATTATTATTAACTAGTTGATAAAGTGTTTCAGACATAATTTCCCAAATGACTAAAAGTACCCTTTCAAAATTATCCTGACTAAAATTGTTGTGTAATGTTGTTAAATTAGAATCGAGATATTGCAAAAGTCGATCCATCGCGTTACTGGTTGTATCTATTAATTCAGCTCCTTCCATGAGATACCTGCAATAGCACGTGATCAAATATTTTTTTACATAGAAATTTTTTCTTTTCTGTAAACGTAACGAACAATATTATTTACCTGTTCATAGCAGGAGCCATTTTGTGAGCTACAAATTCCAATAATTCAATAATTTTATTTTTAACGGTATCTGCTGCATTGGCGATGATCAATTCAAGAGTTTGTTTGCAACGATTGGCTTCTTCTTCTGTTTTGTTTTCTCTTAAAGAATCTACGATAGCTTGAAGACCCAAATCATTCGCGAATGGTCCAATCGATGTTCTGATATAATCAATATTATTAATAGCAAAACACCAGGCATTGGATACCAAGAATTTTCTCTCGTAGACACTACTTTCATTTAGCTGTTCTAAATCTGTTGTAGTTTCTGCTTTTGTAGCCATCTTGTCAGCATATGCGATGGAACATTTACAAATATCCTATAAAACAATATTTAATTATCATCTTATTATGTGATCACAAATATTACATATTATAAGAATAAAATTAAAAAATAATAATAATAATAACGCACGTCTATTATTTTAGCGATAAATGTATAAGATCCTTCAACATCGGGCCACGCCAATTGCGTCCAAAAAACTTTGATTTGATAAAAAATTGTTAAGGTATCGACTGCACTGGATGTATATTGCACATTATTACTAACAGCCTCTAACGTATCAAATTCTACAGCTCTATCGATTCGTTTCAAAGCTTTGTACACTGCAATATCCAACCAATGTGCCACACCACTTCTAAACCAATCGTGATAATTTTGAATTTTCATAGATTCTAATTGACCTTCTGCACAGACTATTTGCCCAAATCTATATAAAAACAATTATTTGTTAGAAAATATGATGATTTATATAATTATTAATAATAATTCAGTGTTTGTTATATTATAATTCATTATTTTTAATAACTTACACAGCATATCGTTGTAACGTGAGATATAGTTCAAATAATGTTGTACCAAGACTTAATTCAGCATCATTGTTACTATCAATTTCTATACGTTTCAATCTTGCACACAAATCTTCTACAACATCCATACACGCATCACTTATTTTTTCTTCATACGTAATGTACAATGTTCTTGTATAAGGGAAATTCATTTTTCTAGAAAAATGAATTGTTAAATATCACACATAAAATAAATTCTTTCTTCCCTTTCCCCTCTCCCTCCTTAATATAATTATATAATTTATATATATCTTACTTGATGAACAACTTGTCATAATAATCTACAGATCGTTGTAAATCTGCTCTGATTAATTGAATTATTTTAATTTGGAATCTGAGTTGATCTTCATCCGAATCAGTCTCAGGAGTAGTATTATTTGCTATGTGCTCATACCTTTTAATATAACAATATATAATCACAAAAATATATAGAAAAAATATATAAAAAAATTATATTTTACGACCTGTAAACGGGTTCTTTTTTTCTTTTAATTTTTTGATATTCTTAATATTTTTCTTGTTTAAGGCTAGATTTGTTCAACACGAGGAATGCTGATGTATTTTATGATCTTTATCAAACCTTTACCTTTCTTTTATCGTTTTCTCATAAACACTTGCTAATTTTTCTAGATCAAATATTTGATTAATCCCAACCCAGGACGTAATATATAATTTATATAAAAAAAGAAAAATACACCCACCATTCGGCACAACTTTGTATAACAGTATTTTGTAAAGCTTGAAAAACATCCAATTTCGTACCATCTGGTTCAGGAAACCAAGAATACATCTTTGCAGGAAATAAATCAAAATCTTCCGGAATTTTGAGAGTAGAAATGGACGATAATATTCTACAATTAATCAAATAAATATAATTATTATATATTATTTTTTGAAAATATTTCAATATTGATAAATCAAAGAAAAATGTACCCTAAAATAGCCGATAACTGTGTTATGGCATTCTTATCTCCCAAAACTAATCTCCTTATTTTTCTTATACTATTTAAACAAGAATAAAGTAGTTTCCTAGTTGCATCCCAGAATAATTTAATTTCGTCGGTAGAAAATAATTCATTATCTATGTGTCTTAATAAATCCACTATCAATTTATTAAAAACCATAAAATTAAGTGGATGTTCTTGATGGATCCTAGCATATTCGATCCATTGTGCCAGATAAACATTTCTATCCAAAAGACCACGTTGTGCACTATGTTGGAGAATCAAAGCTTCTGCAGGACCAGACCATCGACCGCACCAACAATACTTTTCAACTTTTTCGGTTTCAAGTTCGTATAACAACAAAACCCTAAGTAAATGTCTATGCTCTTGAGCAGCAACTTGTGTATTATGTTCCGTGCTAAAGGCCAATTTTAATTTAACAACTCCTCGTCTTTTAGTCTTATTTTTTTTCTCCAAAGCATACCACATCGTGTGTCCACTCGTTGGAATATCCTAAATAAAATTGAATAATATAGATTGAAATAAAGTTATTTAAATAACAAGTATATAAACGGGTATTCAAAGAAATGGACTATTTAAACAAATATTCATAAATGATTTTTCATGGACTGAAGAAACGTTAATTGTCTACAATAGGATAATAGTACTACGTCGGCAGATAATGTAACCAGATGTTCGCAACGATGTAAGCATATTAAAGTCTTATAAAACAGTCACGCGAACAAATAGAATATTTCACATGATATATCATAATACTACTCTTATTGATCGTTCAATAAGTTTTTCATATGAGTATTCTTATTATTAATCTCTTCGTTCGATTAAAACTTTATTTCATTTCCACCCTTTTTTTTACTATTACTTTATTTTATTATACCTAGATATATATATATATATATTAAAAAGTAACAACCATACGGTGCTTTTAATAATAATATTAAATTTAAAATGAATAATACCTTCAAAGGTATTCGACAACGTCCAATAAATTCATTATCATGACTACCAGTTGTGGCTGTTACAGCGATTTCCTTAGCTAGTTTAACAAGACCACGAACACCTTTAATATCTTTAACTTTACTTATTTTCTCAGGCACAGTTTCAGCTGCATCGAAATCCCTATTAGAAAAAAAAGACATATAAGGATAAAATATATATATATAGTAATTGAATATACACATACATACACCCACACATATATTTCATTAGTAAATTTAACTTAAAAAATATTTACCATACTTCCAGAGATAGAACATCGTTTTCTGGATCTTCTAAAGGTCTACAAAAAGATTACATTTAATTATTTAATATTTGTTTTCTAATAATTATGAACAATTCAAAATGTAATTAATTATTTATTTAAATATTATATTATCTTGCCCATTAATGGTAACAAATATTCTATGCACGATTTACGATTTTATTTGCAATAGGCAATGAATAAGCACTTATTCCGCAAAAATAGAAATAGTAATATACTTTATATTACTGTCCTTTAAATTCTGGTATATCTATTTTTTGGTAAGTCCAATAGGCAAGTTTAGCATACCAAATATTTTACGAGAATTATTCCTATGTGTTATTGCATACTAATTAATAAAATATAAAATGCAAGAATTTTTGTATAAAATGCAAGAATTTTTGTATAAAATACATACATATATTTTCTCATGAATTAAATTGTAAATTATCTTTATTTCCTCTGAGGAAAATGAAAAAAAAAAGAAAAGTATAGAGAAATTAAGGAACGTCTAATGCAATTACCTGCGTTATACGAGGATTTACTGTGTTATACTTTAAATATTATTTATTCCAAATGCCTTTATCTAAAGTATTTTATCCGCTGACACGAGAATTATATTCAAGCGTCTAATAATTGCATAAAGAAAAATAATAATTACGAAATAACTCACAATTCAAAGTGTTCTTCCCATATTGGACTAAGCGTGAACGTTTTAACCGCAGTATTGTATCTCCTAGTAGGAGCTGATTCGAGATAAAGAGCACAAAAGGGATCACTTTTTCCATTAGCATCTTTGGATACCAATTCCTTAGCTTCAATCACTTCTACATTAAGATGCATTTCTGGTGGCTAATTAAAAATACAAATTATATTGTTTAATATTGTATCGTAATTGAGCCAATTTATAGATTATACAATAAATAACGAATTTTTATAAAAGAAAAATCAACAACCTCCATGTTTTGTGTTTCTTGCAATATTCTTTCATGAGTTTCATTGTCGATTTTGAATGCATTTTGCAAATGATTTAACAATGCTTCTTCTGCACACTCGTTACTAACATCATATCCGATTTGGTGTTGTGTCATGTACATAAGAGCAGTGTAAAGTTCTTCGATCTGTGAAATATACATAATCGATCTGTGAAATATACATAATCGATCTATATAATATTTAATATTATCTATTATGTATTTTATTTTTTTATTTCTAATAAATTATAGACAATCTTAATAAAATAATTCAAATAATGAGATAATAATCTTGCATGATATTGTATACATTTTCAGATAATTTAAATATCATCTAGTAAAGTCATTGCACAAATATCTAATAGTAACGTATGTGTGACTTCGATAATATTTTATCAAACACAACGATAATAGTAATATATTTCATAATTTCTTTACAGAAATAGCATGCAATATACATTCATTAAAATAGAAGCCTTGATAAGACTCCAAAGGTTTTTGAAGTAGTACTTACGTAAACAAGTTCTATTACAGTTGTATTAAAATACATGAAATTCACGCGGTCAGACAAAAAATATTAAACATAATTCGAAGAAAGCGCGAGAATTAAAATATTAAATAAAAATATAAATCTCAAATAAATTAATTTAATCTAAAACATAAAAATGATCATCAATTATTTAAAACATTAGTTTTTTTTGTTTTTTTTACCTAAGAATGCGATAAATAATAGTCAATGAAACTGAAACATGCACTAAATTGTGATTGCATGAACAGAACATGTGCAACGAGTATTTAAAAAAAAAAAAGCGTTTCAGTTTCAATCGATTATTAAACGGCATCGATGTTGGTCGAGAAGCTTTCATCATCGTTCTTTTCTCATCTTTTAATTTCTCCTAATTACGTCGATGTTACGAGAAAAAAAAAGCTGGACGATAAACTTTTTCAATAAATTTTTATCTCTTTCATTCTTTCTCTCTTTTTCTGTATCTTCCCTTTCTCAAAAAATTATTTCAAAAATTGTACGAACGTGAAGACGATTGCGTGCTAAGAATACTATTAAAACCAGTTTTAAGTCTAAATCATATTTTAAAATGACTAGAAACTATCTTTTATCGGTTTTATAAACAAATATTTTGGAAGGTAGATGCTATATTTATTACAGTTATTTCATAAATGTACAGTTGTCATAATACGATAATCATAAGAATTCATAAAAATGAAACTTGATATTTTAACTTTAACATAACAAATAATAAAATTATAATAACTTAAAAAAAGCACTTTTCATAAAATAACAGCAATAAATATTACATTTCCTGCTTTAAACTGAGCAACTTTTATTTGAAATATGTTTTAAAAAAACCAAGAGGAACTACTTTACACGTGATTTTAAATGAGACACTTGGTATACACATAAATTCTTCTACCAAATAAACTCACCGTCATAGCTCGTAAAAGAATATTAGTTCTTCTTTCAACTTCTGCTTTGGGTATTCCACGAAAATGATTTCTTTTTTTATCATAGATACTCGCCCCACTGGGCGAACTAGTGCTAACCATTTTGTCGTTCACGCAAATATCATTCTCACTCTTGTCAATGCACACAAATAAAATAAAAAATAATCCAACAGCACAGTTGCGTTAGTTGACACTTCACCTTTCAATTAACATAAAACAATAATAAAATAAAAGTTTCTCATCAAACTACAGGGATCAAAGTTTTGCACTGTCACCACACCACCACTACCAGCACTTTTTATTTATAGACCATTCGCGACTGACTTTAAGAGATTAGAATTGCCATTTGACATTTGTTTAACGTTGAAGCTGTAGAAGAAAGAGAGAGAGATAAATTTTGGGAAAGAAGAATTTAGGACAAGGCGACAATGACCCACAGAAAATCGCATATTAGCCAAGAACAATGACCATGTTATTCACGTACCGCCACTAACTCTTCCCATTTAGAAATCGGAAAAACACAGATGCAGTGTCGAACTTGAGAAAGATCTTTCTTTACTTGTTTATTATATTATATCACAACGAGCTTGTTCTCGATCAGGACAAAGAACTTCTTTATCATATGTTAACAGAGACAAAGACGTACGACGAATAATGAATAAAGAGTTCTCGTACACACACGTGTAGAAAGATTGACTACGAACACTTGTGGTGACATGATCGAAAGACTTCATCGATCTATCATCGCGAACGATTCACTGCAAAATATTAACATAAATAAAAGTATTTAACAAGACTGGATGAAAATAATGTGAGTTCATCGAGCGACAAAATTGAACTTTAACTTCGACCTTTTCTTATCAACGATAAAACAGACCAAAAATTATTCAATCAAACATATACATAATCTCGAATACATAATCTAATTATATCCACTAATGATATGTAAATAAATTTATATTATACTTCTTTTTCCTTCATCGGAATAAAAGTTATATCGAGAAATTGATTTTTCTAAATAAAATCCAGTTATAATATTTGATTATATATTTTAGATGCATGAACAAATTATATAATTCGTAAGAAAGAAAATAAAGAAAATTAAAGAAAAATTATCTCGTAATATCTAATCGAATAAATTATGCCAAGTAATAATTATGTATATACGTTGGTAGATGTGAAAAATAAAAGAAAAATATTATTTTCGAACGAATAAAAGAGGCAGATATACAACTTATTCGTTTTACAAAAGAAATATATGTCCCTAGTACTCTTTTTTTAGAGCATTCTAACGTACGTCATAGAAAGAAGAACCAATAGAAATGCGGCAAAGTATAGTACAAATAGTTGATTCTTTGCCATTGCTTTAGAAAGAAATTTCTTGAAGAATTTAACTCGTAAACAATTGCGAATAAAAAATAAACGATTTTTACGAAATAGGAAACGTTTCGAAGATTTACGTATACGTATGTTCATAAATAAAATATGAGCTAAAAATAAAAACAATATATCTATTAGTAGGTCAACATTGAAGCTGTCTGTTGCATCCTCATAAAATCTACTAGATTTGCCAAGTACAATTGACTCTGACAATGAAGTTTCCTGTGTTTTAAGATTCTCTTATTTTAAATTGTTTATTTCATAAATCACGCTAGTACTTATGGTCTTATTTTCGAATTAAAATCCGGTTTCTTGTATTATATGCGTTGTTACATAATTTCCATAAAAACTGTTCGAAATGGTCACCTTTGACTTCAAAAATATCAGGTGTTGTTTGAATTTGTCGACAACGTGAGATAAAAAACTTATTCGTAATTAATTGAAGAAAACAGTCAGTGAAATTATTTGAATTACCATAATTAAAGTTAAACCTACATATTTTGACACATCTTGTATATAAATTTATATAACAACTCTATATACGCGGAGATTAATCTTATTTTAAAAATAGTATATATATCTATACGTTATTATTGCGTTTTATATTAATCGAAGAAATGATATCAACAACAAAATATAAAAAGATAACAAAAGTATGCCGTATCCCGTTTGAACTGACCCAGAGGGCAAATGCAACTACAATGCGTTCATACATTCATACAATTGTGTCCAATGAAAGTTGATATACTGGCAATTAGCTCGTTGGCCATCAAGGCACACACGGAGATAGAACACCCGATATACGAAGTATACACGAGGATGTATTACTACATGCAATATGTAGATATGCGAGACAACCGTCCTTCCTACTCAGCTGCCGCCTAATTTTCGTTAAATTATGCAATTTTCTCCTGGTCCAATTTTACGCATCATTCTATTTCCGAATCTACGTTATATTATATGTGGGTGAAGTTCATTCAAGAATTTTAACCCATTTTTTCTCTCTCTCTTTTTCTCTCTCTTATTTTCAATTAAAAATTTTTAAAAAACAATTTTATAATTAATTTCTTTTCTTTTTCTTTCGTAAAATTTCTTTTTTTTTTTGTTAATTAAAAAACGAATTCACCTAATGCGAATGGAATGATCTTATAAAAAAAGATACAAATTTCTAGTAAGGAGAGTTTCTTTTCAAATGGTATCTCTGAAAATTCGCCAATTTTTTAAATTATTTTACAGAGAATGTATTGCTTAATTTTATTTTCTAAGTAGAAGTTTACTTATAGATATATATCTTAAATAAATCCTCGCACACGCATTTCCACGAAATTCACTCGCGAACTAATATAGAAACGTACAAACACGTCGATTGTTAATATGAGAAATTATCTTTATCATAAAAGTTAATTACTATAGAATGATTAATAATCGTAAATCCATAGAATAGCAAATTTCCAATACACACTGATCTTACTTTGTATATATAAATATTATAAATATTAATTACATTTCTCCTTAACAAAGAACCTTCAGTAGAAATGAAACATTTATATTTTATTTATCACATAAAACTTTTTTCTAAATCTACGATCTATAACTTATTGATCGATTTCTTATTAACTCATTAATTATATCAAATGAATACACTCCTATCATCGAATAACTCATCTTGTAGATTATATTGAAAGAAAAATCAATCGAACACGATGAAAAGAGAAAAAAAAAAGGAAAAGGGTAATTCCCCCATATCAAATGAATTAGAAAACAAATTTTGTCCTAATACTTTAAGAGAACAAACTAAATCTATGATCCTCTTGATCGATTGATCAATGAACTCACGAATCATATTAAAACTCATGCACTCCTATAATCCAACTCATACGCACTTCATAGCAAATGATGAAAAATTAATTGAACACAATGAGAGAAATAAATAAATAAATAAATAAATAAATGAAAAATAGGAAATAATCAGGATAACATTCGCGAGATTAAGAGAAGAAAGGGACTTGACGGAGGCGAGCTCAACACTGCCAGGAATAGATTGATCGTTGGGATCAGAGTCGTCGTTGGTCGTAGTCGTCGTAGTAGTCGTCGTAGTCGTCGTAGTCATCGTTGTAGTCATATAGTTGCCATCGACAAACACCAAGAGCTACATTTCGAATGAAACTTAACTGCTCCGATTGAGCTTGCAGGATAATACTACCCTAACTCTTGTTATTTCCTTCCTCCTTCTTCGCTCTTTACAATTTTCTCTCTCTCCCTCTCTTTCTCTCTTTCTATCTCACACACTTTTCCTCAATTTACTTAGAATGTGAATCTTGTGTAGGTGCACGCGAGTTCGGGTATTGGTCATAGTATTGCAAAAATCGAGATAGAAAGGCTGTCATTATCCAAACTAGAATACTTAACAATTACATTCTTACAAACGTGATAGATATTACCTTTCTCTATCAAAGAAAATACACCCATTTTTGATCTCTATTTCTTCCGGCATTTATTTTAGATTAAAATAGAAAGTAATCATAATATTTTATTTGAACGTATTTTAAATGGAATAGATTTTGGACGATGTATATAAAATTCGTTGTAAATATCAATGAATATAAATTAATCGTTTTGAATCGTTAATTAAATTTATCTAAAATTGAAAGAAGGGAAAGAAAGTATCGTGTGAAACTACGACGACGTTGATTTCTTTTAATGATGTATTTAAACTCGACATTGAGACTTCTTTTCGAATTAATATTCTGGACAAAGTTCCACTTTGATTGCTCCTTTATCTCTCGATTGTAATAAAAGTGGTCGGATTTAAAAGTAGAACGGAAAGTCCTTTTGTGAAGTAACGTTAACTATATTCATTGTTAACAATCTATACAAATATTTTTACGATTTGTATCTTAATTAATTTATTATGAAAATTTTATTAGTATTAGTATAAATACGAAAGTAAGAGTTAATAATTATTCGTAATGTTATAACTTACGTTTAGTATCTCGTTTTTGACAGAAACAGGGACACCTAACTTTCCAAGTTACATTGCACACCATTGTGATTCATTAGTCAAGCAACCCTTAACACTCGCGTAACCAAAGCAAACTATTACGACGACAGTTCGAACGACAATGCGAAAGTAGCTTTTCGTATACCCTTCGACGAGCTACCATGTAACCTTTGAAAAATCAATATCAGGACGATCGTCAGGACTCGTGTGAGGGTAACTGCAGTACAAACAATAAACGAGTTATCGATCCGACGGTTAGAAATGAATTTATCATTCGACTACATTATTATTAAATAAATATTGATCAATCATTTTCTTCTAGTGGGTTGTTGTAATAATAAATAAAAATATCTTTTTCTTAAAACACTTTTTAACATTTGAATGTAATATTCGATTGAATTATTATAGCTACACTATAGACATATATTTATACAATGTAATTAGGCTTATCAAAAATTTCAGGTACATCAAATAATTATTTTTTAATAATTTTTAATTGAATATAATCCATATATACGTATATGTACTTATTAATTATCTAAATATTAAGAAATTGAAATAAAAATCAATCATTAGAAAGGGAAAACAACTGTTCAAAAGTAGGTCACTGGTAAGACGAATAGGTGAGCGATACAAAAGTAGGTCAACGATACAAAAGTAGGTCAGCTGTACAAAAACATAGTAATAATCCCATACGTATTGAACGTATTGAGAGAAAGATAGGCAAAGTACACCTTCGAATTCCAAGAAATTCGTTATATATAAAATGTTCGGTATTTGTCGAATGTATTCGTAACTACTTTTCATAATAATCGATAGTCTTCTTCGAGCGTCGGAAAGAATAACAAGGATATTATTTAAGTATGTGATTTATTTCGCGTCGCGTGTGCCTGTATTCTTCCTATGCAAGTGAGATGCATATGCGAGCGAGTGTGTGTGTAGTGGTGAAGATAGATACATGCAGATATGAATACCTGCACTTATGGATATGGATTATGCAGCATTGGATATAAGGACAAAGTACATCTAAACGTAAGCTAACCATAATTTTGAATCTTTTTAACATTTAACAAAAAACCTATTGCGAATAAATAGTACTAATCAAGTTCTACAAGTTGCGTGCAATTTTAAGTGAAATCAACAACCGAATTTACTTGACGCTCCTTGTCAGTTAGTTTCATCCGAAATTAGATCTTCGTTCTCACGATGGGAATAAAACAAATCTAAAAAAAGATACTCTTCAACAAACAGCTTGCTATCTCGTGACCGAAATATGTCGAATAGCTTCTACAGCTTTTAAATTTACGAGCATTTAAAGTATTTCACGTGTTAAATGCTACAAGAATTTGTATGGTTTTAACTTCGAACAGATAATCTGATTTATTTGTCATAGAAGATCATTTAAATTCCTTCGAATAAATTTCATGTCTTTAGTCCAAAATAACATTGTTTTAAATTTTATAATAAAGTCGACTTAATATAAAACGAATACAGTATTATATATATAATTACTGTATTATATATTGATTAGCCAATAAGTAATATTGTTATTTCAAATATAAAAAATTTTTATTTATTTATATATAAAATACTAAAAGTTTTCTATAGAAGATACTTTATAGCGTAATAAGTTTAGATATAAAAAAATATTAATTATTTAATTAAATATAAACTACTAAACTCTTATTGGCTAACCTAATGCATAATATTTCGAGTTAATTTGTAAATTGTGATTTTCGTTCTATACATTCAATTATAATTAATTGAATTCTATAATAAATTCTACGATTTAATATAATGAATTTTATTAATTATATGAAAAATATTATGTAAAATTGACTTACGTTAAGGCCAACCGAATCGACCAAAAAATTGTGTGCATGTTCTTTTTCATCTCGATCACTGTCAGTTTCCAATAAAGCTTCAATTGGTTCATCGATGCTTCCTTCCTCGCTCAAACTATCCTCTTCTTCAGCTTCTATTTCTTCTTTCTTTTTTGGAAGTGGTCCTTCGTTTTGTTCTTGAGCACGCACTTTTTCGGCCAGCAACGTGCCAAGATTTTCGAAGAAGCCTCCATCGACTTCCTGTATCCTGCAATTATAAAAATTCTAAATGTTACTTGCGTTTCATTATACGATTTTTACGGATGATCTAATCAAGTCGATAGCTCAGGAAACAATTTAAAAAATTCTAACTTCGCCGGAGTTCGAAGAAACGTAACAAAATGATGAAGAAGGAAAAGAAAATCGTACGCATTTTCCTCTAACTTAAAAAAAAAACTCAATGCCAAATAAAATATTACTAATCAACAAATTTTACAGTATTTATTGTTAGATAGACAATATATATAACTAAACTAAATAGAATATATATAATAGATAGAAAGCAACTAAAAATACCACTAACGAACATCAGCATAATTAAATATGAACAAAAAATGCAAACTCACAACTCAATATAGTGTTATTAATAAAATGTACATAAAAATCTAAATAATAACTCAAAAACCTAACGTGCTTATACATTTGAAAATGCTGATTCGGATTATACGCACAAAATAACATACTAATTGATATATAACACATCATACGCAAAATGCCTGTTAACTAGTTTAATCAAACATTGTCCCAAATAAACATCGTCCCTTACCAAATTAATCCAATTTTAATCACTGTAGTATAATAGATTGAACATTCAGTGAATAAGTAATACTGTAAACAAAAAAACAAGAAATAAAACACTTGCAATTAATATTCGTTTTTCTATTTCCAAATTAAACGCGATAACGTTTATGTCAATAAAAACGATTAATCGATTTTCAAAAGAAATAATCAAGCAAAATTACTATCTCGATGAAAACAAGTGCAGTATTTTATAATGCACGTAACTACATTGCACTTTTTTCATTTTATCTCTGTCTGTTCGTTTATAAAAGCAATACAAACAAATAACGAAATAATTGAAATTCGTCGATAAATAAAAAATTAACTACGCTATTTACTAAATAAGCCATTCAACATTAAATGAATTCGTAGCACTATACGAGTACGTTTCACCTTTTATGAATAAAGTTGAATGATGCGAATTTCCAATAGATGCTAGCTGTAGTAACTGGTTTATTTTCAGGCTTTTGCCACATACGTGCAGCAGCGATCGCGTAATAAGGATGTTTCTCGTCCATTTTATCGAAATGTGCCATTTTGTATAGTCCTTTCTTCCTTTAGAAAAAAGATCAGTCGTATTTTCTATTCAAATTGTCAACGAAGAAATAACTCTATCTATCGACGTTATATATTCTTCCTAATAATGTAATAATACGTTTAACTAACACGACAAAACAATATTATTATTTTTAGATTTATCAATCACAATTAATATGAAAGTTTCGATTTTCCAGAAATGTATCGATAAAAAAAAAACGATTAACACCTCTGATAATGCCATCATAGACACACACTCACTTTCGATAATGAACACGAACTGTCAATCGCTGGCTTTGCAATCTCGTTTTAACTAAAAGTGTTAATTATCTCTAATTTAATTCCTCGAAATTGGTAGGAACTTTCATTGAATACTCTGGTATTTCCTTTTCAGTGGATAGAAGATTTACCGACAGACCTATACTTTTCACGAGAAAACGATCAACTGAAATTATTTCGTTTCTTCGTTTTTAACTTGTAACGATCGTTCACGAAGAGATGTTAATCACGTAAGAGCACGAAGAACATGGGGAATTCTGCCATGGTCGTATGTGTGTATGTATGTATGTATGTATGTATGTGTAGCTCGTGAGAAAGCGTGTAGGCTGGATCGTATCTCTCTAGAAACTGTTTAAAGACACGATTCATACAGGTAGAAGGAGGATAATAGGTAGGAGGTTGAATATACTTATATATATCATAATATATACATATATATGTATCTAGTATCTCGCGTTAATAAAAAATACTCCTGCATTGCTGAGATCGAACTTTGAAAAAAACTTTTTTAGTAGTCATTCGGTTCATAGAATTTGACTCTCTATAAATGTCTCTTCCGTATTATATTTTTTCCACGTATACATTTGAGTTGATATGATCAGATAAAATTTGAATAATTTAAAAAACACAGATAAGATAAGTAGAAATTAATTTACAATGTATACTTTAACGCGTAATCTGATAGATTGAGAGCTCGTACTTGTATGATTCGATAGTAATAAAATAATTAGAAATTAATTTATAATGTATACTTATAATAATATGTAATCTTACGCGAATAGTTAACGTGACTATCATTGTTTGATTTGATAGTAATAAGTAGAAATTAGTTTATCGTGTGTATCTAACAAGCAATGTTACGCGAATTATTTACGTGATCGTTGTTGTATGATTCATTTAGTAAACTTCAGTAAAACCATATAATCGCATATATGCATCCTTTCTTTCTTTCTTTTCTATCTCTTAAACAAATAAAATATTACAAAAAAAAAGAAAAAGCATTTCCAAGGTTTTCTAAACGTTCTAAATCCATAGTGAATTAACTTTTGACGCGCCTTTCTTTATACACTCGTTAGCCTTAGAGAGTTGAAACTATAAATACTCTCTCGAACTTTACTTTGAAGAAATAAAACTAAATCGAAAAATCAATCGTCTTACGTCAATGCTAATTTTGTTAATACTTATTTTTCTATCTTTGTTTCTTTTTCTTTTTTCTTTCAATTTAGAAAAACGACGATAGATTCATAGACTGATACAAACAAGATACGAGCTCGTGAAAAGGATACTATCTCAAAAAAATATATTTGTTTAAAGTTCTTTTCTTTTTTAAACACACTCTTTTACATATTTACGACTGAAATATACATACATACATACAAGTACATAAATCACGTATCCAATAAACTACTCATTTTCATAATTACAAGTATTTTTCTGTCTATTCACCTAAAGTCAATGACATCTATGACGAAATCAGGAATTTCCTATAAGCATGGTGTGACGTAAACTGTACTTTTATAGAGGAAACACGGGAAAATAAATAAAACAGTTTATCTCGAAAATTATAAAACTGTGAAACACTTGTTATACTTCTCTCTATCTCTCTCTCTCTCTTTTTATCTTTTTATTAATGAATCATTAAAGCAAGTATGAAAGAGAAGAATGATTCTTACCACTTAAAATCGATTCCACGAGACGTTTCATGCTTACGCCAATGAAGAAATATAATTTATCGGATCTTTGAATTATTCATTAATTCTCAGGTTAACGTTAACAGATATGAAACGATTTCAATTCGGATTTTCCTACACTTGGGTTATCTTATTACACCAACCAACGATGATTTATTGAAACGATTGTTTATTATGTTAGATTGAAATAGTCTTAATATAAGTCAAAGGAAGGAAAATATTTCATAAATATAGATAATATACTTGTATATATATATATAAATCTAATATTATAGAGATATATATCACTACACTCATGTAGTGAAAAAATACAAGATTTTGTTTCCTCAACCTAATATATATATATCGATATGAGATCGTAACACGACTCATAAGAAAATTATTTGTAAGACAAGCACGTATCCTGGTAGTTCGTCACCGTTTAAGGAGAGACAGAATGCGAAATATTTATTGTTTAGACAATACTGTTTATGCAACACACTTTCAAGGTATAAAATGTCGAATGAAAACTAAGAACAAAAAGATCAGATATTATTTTTCTTATCGAATTAATTCGTATTTGAGAAAACTGTCATTCTATTTCATACGAGATTAATTTTAATATTATTCATAACATTAAAATCTACAAAAAGAGAACTCGTTAGGTAATAAGCGAGTCTGCCAGTGATGAATCATGAAATGTTAGGAACGACCTTGAACGTTCTCTTGGATCAGAGAGAAAAAAGAACAGAGATAGAAAGAGAAAACCAAAGAGAGAATGAAGATGAGAGAAGAGAGAGAGAGAGATGAGATGAGATGGAAGAGAAGGGGAAAGAAGAGTTGGTGAGGGGAAAGGGGAAGAAGATGTATTTAGAAGAACACTCTACTATTGCAGATGTGTTTCGAAAATGCTACGGTGAAGTCTCCACCTTGCTTACTCTTAACTTTATTAATAGATCCTGACAACAGCAATGTGTAACAGACGTGGTTGCATAGTAAACACTTATAAAAATATACATGATTAATAATTAATGAAAATTTGTATCTTTTATTAGATTTTCTTGAAATACTATCATTGTTCGAATGTGAAAAAAAAAAGAAATATTTTGTAAAACAACTATCGATCTTTTTAAACTGAATCCGCATGTACACATAGCTTATAGATCTTCTTATCGATCAGGGTACCTATCTATATGCATATTTAATGTATCTGTTGTTTCTAAATTCTATTCGAAAGAATAATAATTATCAAATGAAATCCAACTATTTAAACTTGGCAGCTTAAAAATATACGTTGATTTAATCAACTCGTTACCTCAATTCATGATCCGTGTTTTCTTTCTGTTCCTTTTCTTTTATCTCTTTCTCTTCGACAATTTTATGATAGAAATTTTTCCACATAGCGTCTTCGTCCATTTTGGATGATCAGATCTCAGTTACGATTAATAATCAATTTGTCAAATATGAATATATTTTATTAGAAACTATTCATTACTCGTGATTTATTATTCCGTTAGATACTTTTACTTTTGTTCCTTTTATTTTACGCAGGTATCACACGTACACAAACCTACTTGCAGTTTAGTTTTTCTTTTACTTTCTTGCGTATTGCCGTTATGGTTCGTAGTTAATGAAAACGCAGGACACTCCTTGAACTTTCTTAAGGACTAATGCAGGTAAACGATTAGTCTCTTCAATAGTAACACTTGGAAAGGAACTATGCGTGCAATTTTATCGATTTTATATAAGAAAATGTAGCACAAAGTGCCGGCTGACAGTTGCGCCGACAGAATGAACACGTCAAAGGTAATACTGCCTTTATTCTGCTGCTGATCAAGAGAATTTCACATAGTATCCGGACTTCTTGTACACCCGTTAGATGGCGGTTATAGTCAGTCAATGTGTGAGAAACATTTATTAATGAAAACTATATACATATATGCGCGTGTGTAAATTCCTATATAAAGCATATGATTCATAAAATGTATACAAACTTATATTATTTGCTGCTATCAAAATCCTATATATTATTATAATAATATTATTATTATTATTATTATTATAGACAGCATGCTTATAATTTAAAAAAATATATACACATAGATATAAATAAGTAATCGTTCTGATAAGAACAAACTTAGAAATGTCAATGATTAGCAAGTAATAAAATTAAAAGAAGTGACGTTCATTTGCAATATTTCAAACGTGCTTATCGATAATCTTTCAAATTTACCGAGTAGAAAAACTATAAAAGATGAAAGAATATTTTTGAAGAGATCAGTTTTACAAACATGCGTTCCAAGGGAATTCTTTTCCTTTTATGTCTCGGTAAGATTATCTAAATATATCATTTTTATCTCGATTTAATAATAATATCTAATGTATATTTTATCTCTAGGAAGTTTAACGTCGAGAATATTTTCGAGAAGGAATGATCATGATTTAAAATTGTGTACGAAAAATTCGGTAGATATGTTCATAAGCTCGAAACATTTGGATCAGACTGAACGAGCTATTGAAAATTTTCTAACAAAATTAGCTGGACCAATCTCGGTGCCAATAAATTTACGAAGAACTTCTAATGATAGAAATGGCATTGAACGAACGATTAGTGAGATAAGTCACGTGGTAAGAAGAAATTTAATGAATTTTGCTAAATCATTTGGATCTACATCGAGCGTTAATCGATACGAACAAAATTTGGATATCAATGATATAAAATCAAACGATTGGCTATCGGAAGTTTTACTTAGAGGTTCATTATTATTACAAGATTTAGGGGGAATCACAGATGAAGTATCCACTTCTATTGATCCTTATCTTCGTAGATACAATATTAATTTACCAAAAAACGAAGTGAGTTTACTTTAATCAACAACTCTTTTTTCCTGGTGTTAAATGATTTGTTATCTAGTTTACGATTATTTTATATTTTTTTAATATGTGAACAGGTGTCATATGCAAAAGAAAATCCTGAATTTTTAGGAACGATCAATGATCTTTCGATGTTAGGTGATCGATTATGCGAATGTTCGAGATCGAAAATATGGAAAAGTCAAACGATTTCTATTCTCAATAAAGCACTTGCAAACTTGGCAAAGAATTCACCTAAACATACTCTGAGAGTTCTTAAATCTCGTATGGATGTTGCTTTAAAGAACGGTTCATTGAATGGTAATTCACCGCTTGGTCAATTGTACTTTATCTTTTGCAATATTCCTTCCAATAACTCTACTCATTTAAGTCATCATTGTATCACGGAATTTGAGCATCTTCGCGAGTGTCTGTTTAATTGGAAACGCAATCCTATAAAGAAATCGAAACACGAGATCGATAATCATAAGAATTTCTTGAATAATCATTGGTTAAGTGGAATCCAAGATTTTAGTAATTGCATTGCTGAATTTGATGACGATGGAAATGCTAATGTCAAATGTCAAATGAATCAAAGAATATGTAAAAATCCTAGTCGTCGAATAAAATATATTTACGAGAGTATACTAGGACAAAGATTAACTAAAAGATCACCATTGTATAGAGTTGCAAATGATTTAGGATATGTTCTTTCGAAGATACCTTGGGGTCGACAATTAATCGATGAAACATATACTTATCTTTCCATTTACCAAGATGGAGTTAAAAAAGTTAATAGATTGTCCAAATTTTCTTCCAAAAATAAAAGAGCAGCTGCAAAGTATGTATATACAATAAAAAAAACAAAAATCACACACACACATACACAATCGATTCAACATTTAACAAATAATATATAAAGTAGATTAAATTATTTCTACGACTGTTAGAATTTTTGTCATTTAATCGTGTTGAGCATAATTACTTTCAATAGAAAAAATTAAGCATCGATCAAATTACTTTGATCGATTAAATTTAAACAAATTTTTAAAATAAAGTGTTAATCGTTTTTAATTAGATATCAACTAAATTAAATGAATTTTAGAAAGAGATAATATATCAGATTATTTTTTCTAGATACAAGAAAGTTTCTAAATCTTTAGGATTATATAAAAAGGGTTTACTTTTGAAAACATTAGACGCAGTCGACAAGATACATCGTACAACGATTGAATTCGAAAAGATCGTTGTGAGTGGAATCAAACTATCTATGAACGAAAATTGGCAGGGTCATCTACGAATTTTGAATTGTATTTCCGATTGGATGTCGAAACTTTTTCTATTCTGCGGGTTCGAAGAGGAAAAGAATAATGAGACGATTTTGACGACTACGTCAGAGCCTTCATTGTCTATAGAATCGGAAAATATTTCCTATGAATTATCTGATTTTAATTCCAATGAAAAAGATGTTAGTGAAAAAGAAGAAACTTCTTTAACTACGACAGAAAATGGTAATCGTTGAAGGAAATAAAAAGAAAAGGAGAATAATCTTCTTAAAACTGTTAATAAAAATTTAAACGACAAATCTAAAATAATAATAATAATAATTATCGTACTGAAAAATTTGATCTATCGATTGTTACAGAGTTGAAGGAAGCTGTGGATAAATCTTTCGAAAAGTTAATTCGTTCGATGAATCGTGTAAACGTTCGCACCGCGTACGAGAAA
Source organism: Mischocyttarus mexicanus (assembly GCA_023678845.1). Classification (NCBI taxonomy): domain Eukaryota; kingdom Metazoa; phylum Arthropoda; class Insecta; order Hymenoptera; family Vespidae; genus Mischocyttarus; species Mischocyttarus mexicanus. The sequence continues at coordinate 281,242 of JACGTP010000047.1, read as the reverse complement.
AGCATCCTGGTTAATCTCGCGAATAATTTATTGCTAACGGCTATGTTCATGGAAACTATCGGTTTCGTTTCAGCCTTGTTTTCTCTCGGGAATGCTAATAAAGAGAATATGAATTCATCCGAAATAAGAGACAAATGGTTGAAACAACGTAAACGTAGATCCCTGATCTTCGAAGATGATTCACGATCCGATTCTACACAAAACGATGATATGTCTTATCGGATGGAAATAATTCGAGAAATGATTTTAATGTTGAAAGATAAAGAATAATAAATATTAAAGCTTGTATATGAAACAAGATTATTTTATAAAGAATAAATTATAAATAACGTAGAAACAAATCAATATAAAATTATATTATATGAATATAATATATGTAAATATCAAAATAAAATCTTATGATAGAAAAAAAGAAATATTATTAACGTCACATCTAACAATTCATTTAATATTATCATCTTATGAAATTAGATTTATGTAAGGTTACGAATAATCTTCACACTGTAAAACATAATTTTTCATGTAATATATCTAACAAAAGATATTCTAATTGTAAGCTATAAATTTCATTCTGTTACATAAATTTAAGATTAAACAATCTATACAGCTCGCATTTAAATCATTGATATAAACAACACAATATCTTCTAATAAATAAATATTATTTTAATGGCATTTACGAAGAATGACTCATCCAATATTACAATTAATAAGCGAGTGTTCTAACACTCAACTCGTATTTTAGAAAAATGTTTTGGACTATCGTTTTTATTTGCTTAATATGTAAGTACACAAAATATATCTGTTGCATATGTTACGTTCAATGTATATAATAACTGGACAATTTATACGATGCCCCCACAGTAATACATTTTCCGTAACATATAAATAACTTATAATATTTGAACCAATAATTATTTTCTCATAAAATAATCTTCTTTATATTCTTAGATTCTCAGTTTGGACATAATGAACAAGAAATGCATAATGTTAAACCTAGAATTATCGGAGGACATCGTATTAGCATCAAATCACGTCCATTTATGGTTTTCATTATTAATCTTTCAAATCTATGAAGAAAATATTCATATGTGTTTAACAAAAATTAATATAAATTCATTTCTAGGTATCTCTTCACGACGAATTAAACAATTTTCAATGCGGTGCAAGTATACTATCGAAAAAATGGGTCGTTACTGCGCTTCATTGTTTGTAATACTAATGTTATATCCTATCTAATTGATTCTTATACTATCTTATACAGAGATATTTTTTTAATTAAATATGTATTATCAGTAATTCTCTAGATCTAAATAATTACCACGTACGTGCAGGCTCGAATTATACCGATCACGATGGAACGTTACACAAAGTGAAGAATATTCATACTTACGATGATACGACCTATCCATACTGGTCTTCGACAATTTATTATCATGATATAGCCCTTTTCGAAGTGTCACCGCCCTTTCGATTCTCTTCGACAACTCGACCGATTAATTTACCTAACGACGATAAAAAACCACGTAGACTTTATGCTACTGGCTGGGGATATACTTCGTTGAACGTAAATGAAAAAAATTAAAAAAAAATATATATATATTTAAATATCGTAAGAACAATTTTTTAAATCAATGAAATACTTTAACATTTTTTTTTTCTTTTTTTTTTTTAGAGTAATTCTCATCATACTCTGATGACTGTGAACATTCCTTACGTTCCATTTAAAGCCTGTGTCAACTCAGTACCATTGTATAAATTACTCGTTAGAAGGGATCGTCATCTCTGTTACGGTAAACTCGGCAAGGATTCATGTTACGGAGATTCCGGCGGTCCATTGGCTGATGCTCGCACAATTTATGGGATAGTATCTTTTGGTTATGATTGTGGCAAGGTTTCCGGAGTTTACGCTAAAATATCTTATTATCGTGAATGGATAAAAACCATTACGAAATTATAAATCAGAGTGTACGCAAATGGATATTCTTATCTTTGATCATTTACATCTATGACTTCATTTCTGTGGTTTAACTTCTCGTGAATTTCTTAAAAAGTTCCAAGTCTAGATACAAGTATTTACATTTTCTTTTTCATTGAAATACAAATACGTAAGATAAAAAAATTTGATAAAATAATCACTCGATGTTACTCGTGATGTTAACGTATACAAATTTTATTTTATTTTTTAATCAACTCTAATTAATTATTTGTTGAATATTAATATTATTTTGATCGTTTGTATTGCATAATTAATATAATATAATTTAAAACATAATATTAATTGTTGTTCTTTATAGATGTGAACAAAAATAAAATTATAATGATGAATGTTACGAAAGATAAAACACAAGTATAATATTTATATAAATATACGAGAGATAGATAAGATAGTAAAATTATTTAGCAAATATATCGACAATCTTAAAAATAATAAAAATAATGAAATGAATCATAGAAACTTCGTATCACCGTTCAGGTGTTTTCAGGAAAATAGGTAGAAGGAGAAGTCAAATCACAGAGCGTGGACCCTACTGCGTTTTGGTTCGATGGACACAGGAAGTCCATTACACATGTGCCGTTCAATAGCATGTAATGACACACACGTGCAAACGTGTCTCTCTGTCTTGAGGCAGGGACGAAACAATATAATACTTTTACCTTATAAAATGATCCTAAACAATTTCCTTTTATTTCATATTATTAAAAGACGTAATAATTGCAAGCAATCAAATAATTTAATAGATAAAAATTAACTTCGTGTATTGGAAGGCAAAAAAAAGAAGAACAAAAGAGTATCGAAAGACAATTTGAAGTAGTTTAAAGTTGAACGACTACTTCTTCACATTCGTCCTAGAACTTGTACTTGTATCGTAGACTATCGTTTACCATGCTGACTCATCCGCACCTGAATATTTCTACACGAGAATACTACCAACTTTTACAGCACGTTCACATTTCCGTAGTTTAGTAAACTCTCCCCTTTACTGTTGATAATTCAGTAAATATCTTTGTAAAATAGCATGATAAGAGTACTGTCACTTACAAAAAGATAATCAAAAACTCGGGACACTAAGTTCTTTGTAAACTTTATGTTTAATTGTAATGGTCCATTAAGATCGTACACTTTGCAAGCAGTAAAACCCAATACTCAATCGTTACCAAAAAAACTAAGGGAAAAATTTCATGACATTGATAATTTTGAAATTGTTTGATCGAGTCTCCCTTGGAGGATGACTATTCTTTTTTTTTCTTTTTCTCAAATCAATGACCTTAATTTTTGACTGTCTCCTTTTAGATACGTCCATTTGAATAAACTTCGTTATCGTGTCAAAAATAATAAAGTTCGTTCTTACGTGTAATGTATAATTAATTTTAATAATTTAATCGGTATATTATAAATGATATACGTAAAGTGAATATCGATGGATGACTCACCCAGCAGGTAAAATAATTGGATAAACCTTATTCCTTATAGTCCTCAGTACTTCGCGTTTGAATTTTAAATACCACGTAGAAAAAACACTGTTCACCGGAATACTTTCCATAATTTTCTTCTCGATCACTGACTCGTATTCTGACGTTGATGGTACTTCTTCCATAGTCACATAAATTAACGAAGACGATGAGCACGAATTAGATGAAGAAGAAGTTGAACAACTTCGTTTTCCTTCCTTACGTAAAAAAACATAGTCTGTTGTATCTACTTCAGACTCTTTGTCGGTCATGATCGATAAATTTGTATTCATTATTAGAAACACAATTATCGCTCGTTCAATTTAATGTTTCATAAATAATTTTTCTTTTAAAAGATCGACAAATTTCATTCATTTGTTTTTTACGAATTATTAATTATGTGTTATCCAATTGTAAGGCATAATAATTAATACAGGTTCAAATGTTTATAATTGTTTTAACAGATATATTTTTTTTTAAATATATTTTATATATCTGCACTTATAGTTTTCATTAGATATTTGTTTATAATTCGTAGAAGTTTTGTAATTGTATATATTGTGTTGACGAACTATCAGCCGATGTATACAATAGAAAAAGCACGACTGAACAGGCTAACAGGCTAACTAACTGATTATATATGTATGCACTGGAGAAGGAAATGTGTTTATAACAGGGCTGTACAACGCATTCGTCAAACGTGGGGCATTGGTTGATTACAAGTAGCGTATTACATCCTTGCATCTAATTATTTTTGTTTAAATAGGCGCTATAACTGATGGTGAATCCATTTTTATATTTTCTGGCATATATTAATTAATTTAGTTAAGTAATTGAGTTTTATGATACATCTAAACTTGTATGTTGAAAAAAATGACACATTGTATATAAAAGATTGGTCATTTCTGGTTGAATACGTTTTAAAGGTTTATTTATCTTTTTTCTAACTTCACTATTTGGGTTATACTTTTTTAATGAATTTATCCAATACATCGTTTCTCACATATTACGTTTAAATAAAAAATCATATACATTTTTTCTTTTTTTATAATAAATTGATATAAATTGAAAATTAAGATTCTAATTTCTATTACTTAAAAATGATGCTGTATATCTTTAATTATTTCCTTTTTATTTTTTAAATATTTATTATAAAGTCTCTTTCAAATCACGTTCACAATTATTACACACATGATCGAATGGATTACCTGAACATTTTTTTTGAAATTCTTTACGTACGCATTCGCGTGCTGGAAAATCATCATACGGCACAATACTACAATAGTACCCATCATCAGTGATGCATCCATTATTTCCATTCACTTCAACGTTCTGTTATGACGAAATTGGTTTTGATGAGTCTTGTTACAGTTATGAAAAAACAAGAATAGGTAGTGCAGAACCTCGTGACAAGTAACCACTCACGAAATGCGCTCACATATTTCGTACCCTTTTTTTTTCGACACCATATATCCAATAACCACAATCTATTGAAAACCATTAAAAAATACAGTCAACTTTAAAGAAATTAATAACACTGTCCGTTTCACTAAAATGTTTATTGTTTTCTTTTCTTCCAAAAGAAGTTTCATTTGAAAAAGGACATATAATATGGACAAGTAAATTGAAAATAAAATACGAGGAGATAATTTTTAAACGAAGTGATTATGTCTCTCATTGTTGATATTATGGCACTTTTATTTTATAGTGATGCATGCTACGCATTGCAACGATTTAAACAAAGAATGGAAGCTACGGCACGTTCAACGTCGGTACCCAAAGATCTCGAGTTGAATTTCTAACGATGTGTCTTTTGTAGTAACTAAAATTTTGTATGAATCAAACATACACGTGACCGAGTATCAAAGAAAATTTCCCACTACAGTCGTAACCAAATGTTACAGAATTCCAGCGCGTATTGAGGCATGAGTGTACCAAAAATAAGGTGACATGAAAAGTAAACCTAATATTTTAGGTTCTTTGTTTCTAGCATTTGTTTGCCATTATGATAATTAACGACAAATTTCAATTTTATTAATTATATCCCTGCAACCGCTTACACGAAAAATTTTGACGATTTCTTATACTGAAAGAGTTACTTGAATCAGTATTATCTCAACAGATAAATACTCGTACAATAAAAATAGCATTTATATCTTTCATTGTTTCATATTACACGTAAATGCATTCATTTCCGTTCATATCGATTTTTCCTCATTATTCTAAATAAAATTCCACGTAATAACGCGTATCTTTGTAATAGGAAATGTATTTTTATTTTTAATAAAATAATTATAAATATAATATTTGTATCCGTGTATAAATACGCGAAATATACATATATATATATAGGAATGGCAAACTTGTTAGAAAACAATTCATGCAACACATCCGTCGACGATAAACTGATAATTTATTCATACAATGACATCAACTGGATCACATACTATGAATTCCTATCTTTTTGTAACTGATTAAAAAAAGCCAGTTGAATCACGTATTTCTAATTTAATCAAATGAATAAACTACCAAGAGGAATCAGGATCTAATATTAAATTTAATACGTATTATATTTTTAAACAAATCAAGAAGAAAAATCTTTGAACATTTTTTTTTTCTATAAGAGAATTTCACGGTGTGTGGTATTAGAAAGGATCCTTGAAGGAATTACGCCAAGACTGAATTCACTAGCGTGAAATTGAAACGTTACGAAATTCCAAAACATCTTCCTTTGGTATCGACTAATGTTACTTTTCTTGTTGAACTATCAACAAATTTGCAGGATCGATTTATTTCAAAATTTAACTATACCAAGACAAGTATTTAAACGTAATACATTAATTAGAATTTATCTAAGATGTTAATTTTCTTGATTAAACGGATAACAAGGTAAATCATAAGGTTAAACGTATTTCATGGAACACCAACGATATTCATAATCAGGCATACCAAGTGACTAAACGTGATACTTACACGAGAACCTTTCCTAAGAACCTTAATCAACTTTAATAGAAACTTTGGGAAACTTAAATGGACACTCATGTATTACTATCATTTTTGTTGATTATGTAGATATGTCATACATGTATATATACACCCATATTATTTAACGTAAGAAAGAAAGATTAAACTTTTTTATGACTTCTTCCTTTATAATCCAAAATTATTTATATTAATGAATATTAAATACAAAATAACGTAAGACGTATCAAGAGTATTAAATCTAAATGATGATTTTAAGACAGCATCTATCTGTGACCGATAGAATAAATTTTATTGCAAATGTTGAAATAATAATCTGTACATGCTACGTAATTGATGGAAATAAATCATAGAAAATTATTTCTCGATTACGATGGCTAGTTATAATTGCGAGTATATTAATAATAATTAAATGAACAGTATATTAATAATAATTACATGAACAGTATATTAATAATAATTACATGAATTACAATTGTAAGATTATAAATATTAAAACTTACTCCAAAGAAGACACCAGACGTAAAATTTTGTGGCCTGATTTTAAGCATGTTTTGTTAGAATTTTCTTCGTTAACATTTTCCACCTCTTTCTTAATCGTTCTCCATAATCTCCATAATCCCATATTTTCACAAATTAATTTAAAACACGGTTGAAAATATGTTATCTAACTATTCCCACGTGTATTAACTAGAATCTAATTACGATCGATACACGCCTAAGAGACACGTCTAAACGTTAGAAAACTCGTCTGTTAGACTAATCTTATTCTCAAAGCTACTGTAGAAAAATTCATCTCACTGAATAGCTTCTTGTTCAACGAGAAAATAACGTCCACTTGTCTGTACCGTAATTACGCGTATTTACATGAACAGCGAACGTCAGTCTACGGTAATTAATTACATATACTGAATACGTCATCATCGTGACACATGTAACGTTAAAAATATGCGTTGATTTACTATGAACCCTTATTAACAATAAATATCTGTTAACAAATTATACTTGATAAAATTTTATATTCTTTATATTTTTTTTTCCTTTCTAAAATTATCGTCCGTTTAAAAAAAAAGAAGGAAAAAAGATAAATCGGATTGAATCAAACGTTCGATATATTCTTATTTTATTTTCTTATTTTATTTCTACAGTATCGAACAAAGGCAGAAAAGAAAGACGAAACATTATTATAAAGCTTTGATCTTTCGTATGAGAAAAGTTAATTTTCTCTCTCCTTCGATCGTTTATCCCGAACAAACTCTTCCATACTTTCGCTCGCCCTTTTACGTTAGACTCAACCCCCTTCTTACTCTGTTAGGAATTTTTATTACGGACCTCTTATTAGATGGAGGTCTTAAACTTCCTTTCATCTTCTTCAAGCGGATTTCGTCTAAACTGCACGTTATTGAGTCTGACATAGCCAACGTGGAAAGCTTCGAAAATACGATAATTTCCCTAAATCCATTAGGGTATTCTACCTTCCCTTCGTCGTCGTTTTCGTTCTCGTTGTCGTTGTAGTCGTCAACTCAACAAGATGGATTGCATTAACCGAAATCATTACCACCTCTTCTCTCCATGATACAGACATCGAAAATTAGGTCTGCGATACATGAGAATAAATAAACATACGCTAATAAATCATTCACCCTGCATCAGCATCATTAATCACTTAGTTAAATATAACTATATAATGAATATCTTGAATAACATGTAAATATATTCTATTCTATAGAAAATATTGAATAAAATAAACTGAATGATATAGCAAATCACTTTGTGACATATTTCAAGAAGAAGAAAACAAATTATACATATATTTAATCGTTTTAAAAAATCCATCAAACTAAACGAGCTATCGATAATTCAACAGATAATAATACATCATCGAAATATGACAAACTTTTTATTTTTTTATTTTTTTTTATTAATTTTCATAATGACAATAATTTTTTTCCCCCCTTTCTAATATAAACTAACCGTCGGTTAACAACGCTAAAAGGATTCGGTGTCTCGAAAAGAAGCTTTGCCACATGAATTTTCATTCCTGTTTTGAATGGATCGGATAAGGTAAAGTTCCTGCGTAGAATTTACGAAATGGTAAAGCAAGAGAGAGGAGATAGATAAAAAGAGAGATAGAGGGAGAAAGAGGGAGAGAGAGAGAGAGATGAAGACAGAGAAAGTAAAGGAGGGGTTGGATTGAGACATGTCGGGGTGTGGCCGGTTCTGGGATTAACTTTGCTGACAGCCAATCATATCCGAGACGACCCCACCAAGTGCACGACTGGGAAAGCCAGCTCTGAGGCCGTCGCAGCAGCAACCCCGTTCACCCTCCTACGTACAACAACCCCCTCACGGCTAATTGCCCTCGCTTTAATATCGCATGTGGAATGAAAGCTCGAGGCGGCAACGGGATAGTTTCCTTCCTTCCTTGTTTGCTTGCTTGCTTGCTCACTCCAACTAGTGTTTCGGGTGTTCAGAGGTTGAAGGGAGCTGATAAGGTACTATATAGAAGCTACCTAGGAGTCTAGGAACCAGAGTCTGCTTTGAAACACCTTCGTTCCTTGTGTATGTATATATATATGTATAAAGGAACGTTTGTGTGTATAGGTGTGTAGGTGTTAACACAAATGCTAGGATAGAGACCATGCTCTTGCTACGATTAAATTTCGAAACAATGGCCAACCGCTTGACGACTCCTTACTCGACGAATCTTGCTTTATTAATGACTTAGGATACTGCTCTATAAGTGTAGTTAAGTATAAAGACGAAAATATCTATAAAAACTGAAATATCAGGTTTTTTATATTAAATTGGGGTAAAAATGTAATCAATTATTTTAATCATAGTAAATGAAAATCTTGAAATAAACGTAAAAATAAATAAATTTTATATTCTTCTACCCTCGATCTGATATTTTTAAGAACATAATAAGATAGTCAATATTTGCAATTGTAATTCTTTCATAGGTTTATAAATAAATTTATCTAGCTAAATAACGTGAAATAAATATATTTTTCATTGGTATTAATTTTTTGAGAAAAAAATATATTTAAAAAATAAAAATGAATAAATAAATAAATAAATAAATATAGATATAACGATAAAAAGATAATAATACCTCGAAGAATTTTACAAACTGAATTTACTAGGATCTTTCGAAGAATCGAAAGGAAATTCCTAGATGGTAGGAGAAAGATCCTTCCGAGATCGCTTTCGTCTTATATATTGGCTCGTTCAGAAAGGGGAATGGCTCTTATAAAGCGTAGCAATTATCCGGGTAAAATACTCTCCGAAATTTCCGTGATAAATTTCGGCTCGTAATAAGGGTGGAGTCGCAAGTCATTTGGACGAGAGAGAACGATGAAGGGTGTGGGTATCGGCTTCAATAGAAATTCTTTTCAAACCCTACCGGTACTCGCTCGCTCGCTCGCTCGTTCGTTCGACCGGCCGTTTAATTTAAACATTTGTCGCCTGTTACATTCGCCGTCTTTTTTGTTAAATCGTTTCAACTTGTACATTCTCTTAGAAAGACGAGAGGCGGTTTCTTACTTCTGAGCTAATAATTACCATCTCTCTGAATATACACTGTGAAATAAGAACGTAAAAGGGTCTTCTTCTTTCTCTTTCTTCTTCTTAGCAGAAAACGTTGAAATTCTCCTTCGTATTTAACTTGCCAATTAAAAGAAATCGTCTTATTTACTTATTATAACAAATTATCACCACTGAAAGAAATGAATTAATTAACGTAATAAATGATTTATTATTTAAAAGGATTCACACTTTATAATACGTTTGACGATAATCTCGACGAAAGTTTAGAAATTTAATTAAAAACAACGTCCAACGATCAAGCAAGATAATACAATATTTTACGTTATACCAGAGATAAGTTAGCATATTCCTAAATCCTCCTACTCTCTGAAAGGTATCACACTCTGCTAAGGTAGATCCTACAATGCCAAAGTTTGCGACAAAGTTACCACGCCGCGAAATATATGACGTAATTACACGAGCTCGTTCCTCGTTTTGTAAAATATTTAGAAGGTTCTCCAAGTAAATTTCGAATTTATAGCTTAATTTTATGCTCGTAGAAGTGCCAGCGAGATGATAAGTGCATAAGTTTCCATAATACCCAGAGCGATTTCTTTGGAGATCTTATCTCCGTCTAAGTTAGTATTATAAATTATATTTATAAGATACATGAAAGAGAGAGAAAAGAAAAATGATCGATAAGATTTGGACTTGTAAAATATTTAAATAGAAAATATTTGAGTATAAATACTAATTAAACAATGATGTCGGTCACGAACGAGTTACTTTTCACAATGTAACATGCCTTAAGCATACCTTTGACATGACTTAAAAGCTCATCGTAATTAAGCACCCTTAAGCTCCTTAGAGGTTTTCCGAGGTTCTGAAATTCCCGCACGCTCGTCAACATCTAATGAGGGGATTGTGGATGAAGTTTCGGCCCAGATGGAAGCAATTAAGCAAACCCCACTCGATGCGAAGACGCGAGAATTACCTTAGAACTGTGTTTACACTCTCCATTAAATTACATCAAAATCTCGTTGTCTAAGAAAAATTATGCTTTTCTTTTACGCAATTTCTTATCGATAAAAAAAAGAAGAATGAGAAAGAAAAAGAACGATAAAAAACGCAAGAAGACCCAACAAAAAAAGAAGTAACACTTCGTATATGAACTATGATACATCTACTTCTTAGAGAGAAATAAAGATAGATCAACAATGAGAGATAAGTAAGAATTCTAAAGCAATGTAAAAACGAGACGTCTAAACGGGATCGAGTTAATAGGAAAAAGCTGGGTAAAGAAAAAGAAAGGGAAAAGGAAAGTAGCTCGTCATAATTAGAGGAGACAGCTAATTAGCGCAACGTCTTAGACACAGATGACATCGTCGAGAAACGAAGACGCTCAGTCTGAACAGTGGCCAAACCAGCCAGCTAGCTAGCTAGCTACACAGTTGGCTAAGACCTTGCTCGGATCTACTCGTGTTCATTCTCGTATACGTACGAGCACCCCCTTGCCCAAGAGCTCCTAGTCTCTAAGCGAAAGCTTATTAATGGCTCTCTTTATATATATATCTCTATCTATTTATCTATCTATCTCACTCCCTCTATCTTTCTAAAGAAAGAAGAAGATTTAAGGAAGAAAAGAGGAAGCGGTCGAGAGTCGACTTGGAGGGCAAGAAGGGTGACGGCCTGGTGGTGGAAAAAAGTAACAGACTCTCCCCGCAAACAAGGCTACCATCCCCTTTTAGGTATACCCCCTAAAGCTTCTACCGACACGCAGCGCAACTCGGTTCGTAGGCGTGTCCCAGGGACTAGTGGTGATGGCAGGACTCGGCCAACCAGGACTCGAGACGGAACGCTCGCCTCGGCCTTCCTCGGCTTCGAAACGAAAAAATATTGACCGTACATCGAGAGGATATCCTGCGGTCCATTTGGGGGTTGCGGAGGTGAAAGACGGTCCTGGAAGAGGGTGAAGAGCAGACAACATCGGTGAATACCCCTCTCATCACGTACGGGATCATTAGCCAGATATCCTTGCTCCTGCCACCACTGGCCAACCCTGCTACAACACCATCCTACAAAATTCTACCACCTCCTCTCTCTCTATCCCTCTCTCTCTATCTTTCTCCCTTATATATATATATATACACACACACACACACACACACACACACACACTCTTTCTTTGTATCTATCTACCTACCTACCTACCTACCTATCTATCTATCTATCTATCTATCTTTCTCTATCACTACATTCGTCTCTGTCTCTCTTTCTGTGATAGCGGTGATTCTCGTGGCTGACATCATTATCCTCGGATGCTCCGAAGCGCCAGCGCGGATCGACTCTCGCGAAACCAACCTCGTCTTCCCTCGTCCTTCTCTCGTTATTCTATTCCTGCTCCGACACCTTTAGCCACTTTCTTCCTTGATCTCGTCCTTCGATAAACAAACTGAGAATCCTTTCTAAAATAATACACGCGATTCTAAGTAACGAATATTTGAGAAAAAAGGAAAAACGTCTCAACTTACGCGCGTGTTTCTTCCCGACGGTTGCTATTTGTCTTATTTTTTTTTATTTTTCTTTTTTTGATATATATATATATATATATAAATAAAGATATATATATAAAGTTTTTTTTTATTATTAATTTTATACGATCGAGTGTAATGAACAAATACAGCATTGTGTGATGGTGAATTGGAGGACTCTTTCGGGAAATGACAATAAGGACTGATCGTTGTTATTATTGTGATATAAATAAATTTTGTTTTGATGGGTGATATACGTTTTTCTTGATGGACTTTTTACAACGACAACGATATATTTGTAAGTAATAATCACAGATCAAAATAAAAATTGAGTTAAATGTATAAAAAATATATATATTATAAATAATATATTGGAAAAAAGAAAGAGAGAGAGAGAGAGAGAGATCTAATTGTGAGAAAAGAAGAAGAAAATTATTAATATCGGTGTAAAAGAGCAATGGAGACAAGGGATCCGACGGGTCGTTTGACGATAGAGGATTTGTCCGATTGTAGAAGCGACAGCAATCATTCCGAGCCACAAATACGTGCTTTTCAAGATTACGAAAGGGTCAAGGAATTAAACTTGTCTGTGGATAAAAATAAAGAGGATACCTCGAACGAGCCGAAAGATTTTCACGTTGGTCTGGAAGGTAGAACATCGATGCGTTTCGATGAATTTTCCAGCGACATTACGAGAGGGGTATCGATGACCTTGAACAAAGTAAAAGATTTCGGTTACTCTACGAACGGTTTAAATAACTTGAATTATTCGTTGGAAAGAACAAACGAGCCTGAAGATTCAATAGAAATGACAACCTCACTTTGTAGATCGAAGAATTCCACCTCGAAGGATATTATTTTCAATTTGCGCGAAACAAGACAGAAAAATCCTCATCCGACGATCTCGTCATTGGAAAGATGCAACAAGGAACTTAATTTTGGTATAGAAAGAGACATAAAGGATTTTGGTTTGTTGAAAAATTATGGATTAGATCGTATGAAGGAATTCAATTTGTCCTTAGATCGTATTAGAGACAATCATATAAGTAATCTAACGCTAGAAAGGTTACGAGGAAATGCTGGATTATTAGAAAATCCTGCCATATTGGAACACGGTGAATTCAGAAATATTCAGGTTCAACAAAGGAGTCCAGAATTAGAAGCTATTGCTTTGGAACGTATGAGACGTTCTCATCTGTTAGGCACAGATTTGTCCGTGCAAAATCTCTCGACGCAACTTCCCCATTCGCATTCCATCACGCAAATGGAACATTCTCAAGCTCAACAACAACAACAGGCTAAATCTTTCACCATAGATGCAATTCTTGGTTTGAGAAATAATCAAAGAGAAAAACGTGGACAACAGCAACAATATAGAAAACATCAGGGTACTTCCCGTAAATATTTACCCTTGTTATGCATGCATGTCTTCCTCTCGCATTTTCATTATTTATCAAAAACTCAAATTATCGCATCGACGCACGATACAAAATAAAAGCCAACGATTGACAACGATGGTTAGATTATCTGTCAATGTAAAATAATAACCATTAACAATTATTGTTTGACAGATTTAATCTTTGTTACGTTAGTGAGAACATTTTCCAAATTTTATGAAACTCTTACGCGCTTGAACAGATCTTTTTTTCCTTTTTTACTTTTAATGCAAACAGATTGTAACGAGGAAATTTTGTATCGTGAATTATCTCTAAAGTGAGAATTACTTTAATACGTTTTATTAACAAATTTTAAATCAGATAAACATATAAATTGACAGACGATAAATGACTTAACCTATTCGCTTATACACCGCAATTAATTATAATTCTTTCAGAAGAAAATAAACTCTTAAATCTATATGAAGATAATATTTTTTTTGAGATATTGTTTAGAGAAAAACATTTTTTCCGTATATTTTACAGGTCAAGAAAGTTCTACGAAGAACGGTAGTTCGAGCTTACGTTCACCCGGCGGAGGAAAATCAAAGAGAGTTAGGACAATTTTCACAGCCGAACAACTCGAACGACTAGAAGGTGAATTTGCTCGTCAACAGTACATGGTTGGCCCTGAAAGATTATACTTGGCTCATGCATTGAGATTGACCGAGGCGCAGGTCAAGGTCTGGTTTCAAAATCGTCGAATCAAGTGGCGTAAACTTCACCACGAACAACAAACACAGAGGGTTCAAGAATTTCAACGATCGCTGAGCACGTCCTTGGAACACGAGGACTGCAACGAGACAGATAAATGGTGAAGAGGCTTGCATCTCGATCATCTTAGACCACGATCGAGACACTACCCCCTTCTTGTCGTTTACCTTCTCTTCATTTTGCAATCGTGTCTTCTTTTCCTTTCTTCTTTGAAAAGTCTGGTAACTCGAGTTTAAAAAAATACGATTCGACTAAGTAAAAACCATTTCAAATATCATCATTTCCTTCGTGATGATTTTTTGATAAAAGAAAATAAGACTCCTCGTCATTTTGATCAATTTATTTATTCATTTTTATCTGCTTTCACTTTTAACGTCATTTTATCAAATTTATCATCGATTAGTTTGAAAAGCACGAAGGAAACCAATCGAAGACGAGTATTTTGTGATTTTAGAGAAAGTTATTGTTATATACAACGGAATCAAAAATTTGTTCCGATCAGATATTAAGATAGAAAGTGATCAATTTAATTCTAATTGAAAGGAAATGTGAAACAGAGAAAAATCGTATTAGATATATGCAATTGTCGAAATATTGTGAAATAAGAAGAAGAACAAAAAATCCTATTTCGAACGAAATTTCACAGCGTACGAAACGATTGATAAAAAATAATAATTAATTGCGATAATATTTAACTATCATGCAACAAACTGAGAAAAGTAAGCCACAAAAATACACGAATGGACCTTCGCCTTCGTGGTCAGGAAAATATCAAACAAATGTCAGAGATACTTCGAATGCGAACTGGAAATATGTTAACAAACATAATTCATCCGTTCCATTGAACAAAGGTAATAGGTAAGCATTCAAGAATTTACCAACTTAATTAAATACTCTAATTAACTACAATATTTTATAGTGATAATATATCTTAAAATTAATATTAGACAAAAATATATATATAAGGAAATATCCTTTTAGAAAAGACTTTTTATTAGAGTTCTTGTGTCTTTAGGAAACAATTCAATGCGACGGTGGAACCAATAACAAGTTATTACTCTTCTATGAATTCTTACAAACAAAATAAACATCACAATTATGAATCTCCAACGCACACAAAATACACAACCTCACAAAATTTAGAACCACATCGATGGATCTCGCACAATCATACCAGAACACCCCGTAACAAACTTTACACCGCGAATAATAATGTCGCGATAGTGAGAAAACCTAATTATAACAAAAACGAGTTGGAGGATGATGAAAACGTAAGATACGCCGACGAGGAATTGGGAAACTTCACTGAAGATAACTTTGAGGAGGATGCAATTGATGAAGAAGGTACTCGTGATCGACAATTACAAATTTAAAAATTTCAGCATATAAGTATCTTTTAAAATCAACCTACTGTAATACCTATAGTCGAGGAAGATCAAGACGAAACAGCTGAGTCTGTCGATAAGGATTACGAGGAACACGAAGCTGACGATGAAATCGATGAAGAATCCGATTCAACTGTCCTGAGGTCGCAAAAATTGCAAATGCGATCTAAGAAAAACGGTATATCACAAGAACAACAAAGATCGAGAATAATTAAACAACAACAACAACAGCAACAGCAGCAACAAGACCCACGCAAGCTTCATTATCAACAATACATGCAAAACTCGTACGAAAGTCATCCATCGAGAATAAGGTTCGTCAAATCTAATTAAAAAATAATTATTATTATTATATTTTACAAAATTGTGTTTCTTATTCAAACAGATATTACCACGATCAAGATGATCGCGATCCAACAGAACTTTATACCAATAATGAGGAACCTATACGACCACCAACACCACCAAAAAGTTCTGTTAGAAGATCGGGAACGAACCATCATCAACATTGGACACCATCCAGAAATTCGTCAGATCGTTACGATAACATTATTCCTTCTTTGAATCAATCAATTCGTCGATCTCAACCTAGAAAGGATGTTGAAGATTTATTACATTCGGAAAATAAAAATACGAAAAAATGTATAAGATGTGGTGCACCCCCTGGTAACAGATTTTCGACGAAAAATAAGAAAAACATTTGCAGATTCCAAGAGTATCCTGATTTTGTCGTGAAAGAATCTTTCGGTAATCCAATCAATTCCATTACAAATATGTTCGTTTCAAAAATTCATTTAAACAAAAATTAGATAGAAATGGAAAATACGAAATTGAAAAAAGTTAGTGAAATGACGATTATATTATTTCATTATTATTATTATATTGTTTTCACGAATCAGGCAACGATATGGATGCTGTTGAAAAAATTCTATGCGGCCGTTGCAACGTCAAACATAATTACGAGGATATTGAAGGATCATCTTACAGATCAACAGGATCAAATTTGCAGACATTGAAACCACGACGATCTAAGGGCACCAAAGGGATTTCCGAAGTTACGGAAGATTTTCCAAAAAACGAAGAAATTCAAAATGATTATATGACTAACAGATATTCAAGAGACCCTTCCGCGAATACCGTTCACGAGAGGACGAGACATTCTGCGCAAACAACGCGTGGACCAATCAAATCGTTTTCTCGTTATGGTGTTTAACAGCCTATTTATCGAGGTTGTCCAAAGATCGATGGGAAATATGAACGGAAAACATCGTCACGAAATTTCTAAGACATTTCGTGTTTTCAGCGAGTGTGTATTATCCGAAAAAAAAAGTTAAAATTAAAAATAAACAAAAAAAATTAAACCAAATTATTCGTATCAGTGTTTAAAACGTGATTCTTTTTGTGAACTAAAAAAAAAATAATAAAAAAGTCGAATAAGAAACTGAATGGAACTCGTCGTATACGTATAAACGAAAAAATAAATAAAAAACAAATAACTATGACGCTTTTCGAGAAAGATAAAAAGAATGTAATTCGAAATAATCGTATTTTAAAGAGTCATGAGATACTCGCACATCCCAATGATTTCCCTCCGACCGATTGTGTAATATATATTTTTGTAAATGTCTTCGAAACGTGTAGGTGTGGTTAATGAGTGTGTTACGTGATATAGGAATTTCTCTAAAAATGATGTAAAATTATTAGCACGATGTACATATAGTGATAACAGGTTTAAGAAGAAACACTAGGAGACTTTAACATCTCAAAATATGTACTCTTAATGTGTCCACAAAAAAAAATCATTACAAAAAAAAAAGATAAACGTACGGTCGCGTAAATCGTACGTTTTTCATTTTGGCATTGAGCAATACGAGAAAATGCATTTGTAAATACCTGACGACGATATTACATTTAATTATACACGTATCTACATCCATACGCGTACATGTTGCAGAGAATAAACTCTTGAATCTGTACATTCGAAATGGGACGTCGTTATATCTAACTTTTCCCTCTTATCCATCCGTCCATCTCAACAAATTCATTTTTATTTTTCGCTAATCTATCACTTCATTCTACTTGGCATAACATCGACTAATTCCTTTTACCTCTGTTTCCTCTCTGTCCTGTCGACGATTTAAATTTACGACCAAACGAAGCTCGTTCGGCATGCAAAGGTAAAAGCAACGAGCCGAGCTTTTGTTTAAAATATTAATAACACGATGAAACTACGTTGCCTTTCTGAAAATGGAGGGTTACGCTTTGTCCAATTAAACTCGATACCTTTATTATTATTCGTCCGTCGAAAGAGGATAATATTTATTGCCAGTCGCGGGGGGTGGAGTGGAGTGGAGGGACTGGGAGTTGGGGTACATGGAACGAGATGGGTCAAAATCGTAATTTCATTCGAAACGTAGAGAAATCAATTAACGGACCAGCAAATTAAGTGGAATCAGCAATCCAACAAAAGAATAAACGCTCGTAATAGGTCGAATAATAAATTAACATTGATTTTTCCTAAAATTCGTTCGAATAAATACTATAGAACTGTCGAACTTCGATTAAAAAATTAAAAAAAAAAAGGATAGAAAAGAAAAGATGGAGAAAAAAAGAAAAATTTCCCTTAATCAATTTAAAATCACGTTGGAAGGATTCCACATATATGTATGCACTTGATTGTGATATAGGAAAGTCATGCCGTATGGGGATGACGGTAACTGATATTCGCTCGTTACTCCTGTCCCTTTTGTCACCGTGATAAATTAGCCCTCGACCCGTGTCAAAGGATTACAAAGAAAACGTTCCTTTCGCGTGGGAAGTGTCGCGCACGATGTTGACTATAATCATTCGACTATCGTAATAATAAAAATTCATCGATCGAGTATGAGGATAACCTACTAGCTATTCGGTTCGAACAAATCACAAATCATGATAATTACCGTAACTACTTTCACCTTAATCGCATTGATGTAATTAACTTAATTAACTACTTAACTGTGTGGGAACCAGTGAAATATAATAACGATCGTTGTAACTATTTAACGTTCTCTTTCTCTCTCTTGATCATAAACCATTTAAATATCTGTTACATCTAATACACGTACTACTCAAAATAATTTCAATTAATTACAACACAAGTTTGTACTAAATGACAGTACGGCGTAAGAAGCTTTTGAAATAATCGAAAAGGTACGAACCATAACGAACGAACGAACGAGAGCATCAGCTTCCAGATAAAAAAAAAAGATCATTCGTATAGTAAACAGAAAGAGAAGTAAAAAAAAATCCAGTCTAGGAACCGATGAGCCCTCAATATCGCGAAGTAGAATCAGCTTGTATGGGGGATGTAAGCTCCGCCTATCGTATCCTGCGTTACATCGAGACTTGGAGCACCCCCTCTTGCACTTTATCCTCTCTCTCTCTCTCTCTCTCTCCCCTCCTACACGTTATCCCAGCCCCTGCTCCATCGTCGTTGGCATCCGCGGCATTCCAATTAGCTCGCGAATCAAAAGAGCCTCACTGCCTTTGTGGGGTCTCACCCCCTACCCCTCGCAAAACTCTATCTTCTATCTCTATCTCCTGTATCTATCTCCCTCTTCATCCCACTCCCTGGACCAGCCAGGCTTTGTCCTCTTCTCTGTCTCTACGTCCCTTTCCTTTCTATCTTCCTCTCTGTCTCTCTTTCCCTCTTTCCCTCTTTCCACGTTCGTTCAACCACACCTCTTCTCTTTCAACCCCCTTTTTCACTCACCTCTTCTATCCATCTCGTATTCTTCATCCTCTGCCTACACAACGCAATGATTTTTTTTTCCTTTCTTTCTTTCTTTCTTCTTCTTCTTCTTCTTTTATTCGTAACTAGGCAGCAAGCCATAGGGAAAAAAAGCACACCACCCCTTCCCTCTCACCTCCTCTCACAAACCCCTGAGCCACGGTTAGCTCGAGTTAAGAGAAACTGGGAAATAAAGAGAAAGAGAGAGGGGACAAATTAAAACGCGGTTTTTATCGTAAATCCGTTCTCTCCGTCTACTACTAAATCTTCGTAACTACCATCAAAGAGAAGATTTTACGAATCTAACTACCGTTGAATTAGTATTACATTGAAAGGGTTAATTATCTCATCATTTTCTATGACTTTTGAAGAATCTTCACCGATTTATAAAATCGTGCTTTGAAGATTCTTCGAATTTCTTCTTTTTTTTTTTTTTTTTTCTTTCAAAATCGACACACTTAACATTTCTTGGATTACATTTTATACTGTAGTTTCGTAAATTATCAATAATAATAGAAAAAAAAGCTCCTTTTTAGGTTTTCAAAAATAAAAAATATCTTTCAACGATACATTAACAAAGTTTGACATTTAATAATATTGAGATTGAGATATATTTTCCTATCGGTAAATTTAATAGAGCATTACCTGAAATCCGTTGAATTTCCGAAATTCGAGAAATGCGTCAAAGGAGATGCCATTCTCTGGGTATCTTTGTTAATTACCTGCACCGCATTAAACCTTTATAATAAATATAATACTCGTTCTATATACGATTCGTTTAATAACCAAAAAGAAACAGAAATTCGATTTTCTAAGATTTTTGTTGTTGTTTAATTCATCAAAATTCATATACATTTTCGAGACTTATTTAAATCTCGTTAAGTTATCGTATTGTAGAAAACTCCTCTATATATATATATTATACGCGTAATTGAATGAAATACATTTTCGTACGAAACATTAAAGTCAGATTTTAATTAAGGATTAAATACCTTAGGATATTGTACATGTATGTAGATATATACTATATACTACATACAACATCGAAAACGATACGAGTTATAAGCTTACATGACAAATTGAAATTGCGAAGGTCCTCTTTACGTTTTCCTTTACCTTCTTGTTGTTGTTGGTGATTGTTGTTGTTGTTGTTGTTGTACGTTGTCATTGTCGTCGTCGTCGTCGTCGTCGTAATCGTCGTTTATATATATATATATACATATTTTTTTTTCTTTATTTCTTTTTTCGTTTGCTGAAACGAACGCCCATATATTTCCGTCGTTGAGGGTAATTGAAATCGGAGGAAACCGCTCGTGACGTTTCCCTCGGCTCGACCACGATGAAACGCAAACGCAAATTTTATTACGGCCGTGCCTCTATCCACTTCGTTAGATACCCACTTTGTTTATCATTCGCGAATATTAAAATTCCCCGGTATACCTATATATATACCTATATATATATATATATGTATTTACGTATATGCCTCAACTCTCGACCGCCATTCCTACTACGCTCTTCCACTCTCTTTCTCTTTTCTACACTCTCTTCCTCTTACACACATACACGATATCATCCACGTATCTATACTCCGCCAGATTTTTCCATAAATCCGCGGATTCGTTTTTCGATCCTCTCGACTGAGAGAAGAAATAGTCGCTCGAACTACTCGATTCGAAATTAAAATTTAACCGATAAGAATTGGAATTTGTGATAAAGAAAGAAAAAAAAAAGATATCTTCCCTCGTTGGCTTTTTATCGATATAATAATCTATATATAAGATGAGAGTAATAAATAATATATAATATGACGTGTTTGTTTTATTTTATATATAATTTCTTCTTTTTTTTTTGCATCATCATAAATATAAAAGAAATTACTTCGAGCTAATAATAATCATTTTCGATCTCTTTGCCTTTTCCTACATATATATATATATGTGTGTGTGTGTGTGTGTATAAATACACATACGACGAAAGGAAGGACGGCGAATTCCAGTCGCAATAAAATAACTTGCCGTAACACAAAGGATTATTAATATCAAGGNTTATTTCCATAGATTTAAAAGATTACACTTGAACATTAAATTAATTCAAGATAATATTGAAATAACAAACATTATCTAAAGATTCAGTTTTGGCAATATCGTATAAATTACATTAAATTAATGTAATTAATTTAATTCAAAATAATATCATACGCGATTATTAATTATTAGGTGTTGGAATTAACTCGTAGCGTTATACTAAAGATGACATGGTCAGACAAGTAGTATAAAATCAGGGTATGACCAGGCAAGTAGTATTAGGTTTGTCAAGTATGAAATGGAACAAATTTCAATTCAATTAGGTCTACTTTTTGCTCCATTTCATACTTGACAAACCTAATATCAATTAACTTTTGTTTCTTATAAAAATGGCACAAAAGAAAAAGTTTTTTACATCGTATTGTTACTAGTGATGAAAAGTGGATACATTATGACAATCCTAAGCGTAGAAAATCATGGGTTAAGCCCGGACAACCATCATCATCAGTGGCAAAACGCAATATTCATGGATCTAAGCTCTTCCTTTGTATTTGGTGGGATATTATTTTTTAATAAAAAAAAACGCTACGAATTAATTCTAACACCTAATAACAAGAAGAAATCCGAAAAAGGGGAAAAAAAAGGAATCATGGTACGTCAAAAGAGAATGATCGAGCGTGATCTCGATTACATCGGCACGCTCATAACCGTCGTTAATCGCGGCAACGATATACATCGCGATAAAAAGCATAACCGCTTGGAGGGTGGCTACCCAAGAGAGAAAAAGACAGAAAGAAATAGAGAGAGAGGAAGAAAGAAAGAAAGGGGAGAAGGGGCTGTCGCTGCATCCCAGGGCTGTTTCGTTCGGCTCGCATTCATAACATCAGACGGGGTAATAAAAGTCAGGCACCCCTTCCTCCACTTCCATCACTGGTATCACCACCAACCCCCGTACTTCCGTCAGTGGCACCCAGGCTTGGTCCCTAGGGTGGTACCCCGTAGAATCGAGAGCTCTCGTAGAGGCTCGTAGGTGAATCAAAAAATAAAAGAGAAAGAAAGAGGGAGAGAGAGAGAGAAAGCGTATATTCGTCACGCTTTGCAACAGCGTAGCAGGTTCCTGCCACTACTACTACTACTTCTACTACTACTACTACTATTACTATTATTACTACTACTAGCTTCGATCCAACGAAATTCGTGTTCGAACGCTTTCGAATATGTGCGATCGTATGTATATATGTAAATAAAAAACCATACGTCGAATTCAATCTCGCGACTCTGATACATCAGATTTCACCCCCTTTATATTGTCTTTTACATACGATATAATCCGAAAAGAGATATTACGATTACTCTTGTAAAATTTTCTTCTACTTATTTGCATTTTCTTTTTTCAACGTTAGTTTTTTCTTTTCTTGTTTGTTTTTTTATTTTCCTTCCCAGTTGAATAACATTATTAAAATATATGCACCGTGTTTTGTTATGGACGTAATAAAACGATGGAGATCGTTAAAAAGAGCTTATCGTGAAGTTAAAAGATACAAAATAAAATTTACATTATCGTAAAATAGTTAGGTATTCGTTAAAAGTAATACTTTCGGTGTCCCTTTTAATAATAATAATAATAATAATAATAATAATAATATATTTCTCGAGCAGGGCTTATTCTTTTAATTAAATTTTTGAAACTAAATTGAAAAAATAAAAATGAAAAAATGTTCCATCGTAAGATAATAAGGAACAAAAATGATGACTTATTGTTAGAGATATATTTGTTACGCTTATGCGAATAAACTAAAAGAGGGACGAGAAAATATGTCAACAGTGGGTAGTTAAAGGGACGATGATCTCGTGTCTCCGATAGTCATCTTCTCCCTAAATATCATTTCCCCTCTCGTAAACCACTCGACGACCTATACATCTCTCCTTCCTTCAACCTCTCTAACCACCCTTCTACCCTTCACCCTTCCCCCCTTGCCCCCCTTTTCCCCTTCGTCATCGTGGGTCAAGTGTTTTCTCCCACTTAAATGCGACGCTGTGTGCAACCGAGCGAAGGGTGCCCCGTTGAAAGAATCGCAACTATTTCATTTCGGGACAGATTAGACGGATTAGAGACCATTGAATGGCAACGCATCCAACAAAACGAAATTTGGAAGTGTTCTCGATGACGTTACAATACACAACACGTGTCTCAACAATTCTATATTCTCGGTAGTAGTATTATTATTATTATTATTATTATTAACTTCGATAAAATTAAATCAATATGATCGATTAAAAAAAGAAAATCAACAAATCTTTATCCAACGACAATCGCATTATATTATTATAATTATGGAAAAATTAGTATCCTTATACGATTAATAAAGACCCGAGTGAAATGAAATCTACTAGTTTATATCGTAGATTTGCATGCCAATTAATAGTCCCTTTGAAAACATTAAAGCCTTCACCTCTGGAATCAGAACCCTTAGTCGAAAGGATTAAACGTAAAATCGGATTTATGAGTTTAATCCTTTTTTGGTTACTTGTCTCAAACGTTACAGTTCTTTATATATAAAGTGAATGATTAAAACATTTATCTGAGAGAAATAACGAGCTACTTTGACGTACGAATAAAGATTGCGAGAGATAACAAAGTATTATTGAATTTATTTCTTAGAACTGACCTTGATCGGTATCTTCCTTATGATCATTTATATATATATATATATATATATACATACATATGTATATATGTATACGTTCATACTTATTGGAATAAATCAACTTCTTTTCGTTCTGATTAAATTTTAAATTTACGATTCATTTAATATAAATATTTTTTAACTTCGCCAATTCTTTTCCTCGATCGATAAAATTCCAAAAGTAAAGGGTCACGTGTAATATTATTAGAAATATTTAAATAAATGTAATTAACATTACCAAAAATGTCTATAATAATTTTTAAATATTTCTGCGTACAAAACGATTAAAATTGAAATAACGTGATTCGTCAATTTAATTCGCGCCATTTTCATATAAGATTTGAATCTCTGAGATAAAAGAAAATAAAAAACTTCTTTATAAGCGTGTCGTTATAAAAATCTGTTTAAACAATTTCCGTATAAAATTATTTGCTTGAAATCATACGAAATGAAGTTAAAATAAACGTAAAAGAATATAAAAAGATAATAATTGGTTTTCTTATACGCGTTCTTTCAAGGCCCGTACGAAGTAAACTAATTATTAGGAGATAATAAAATCTAGAAATTAATTTAAAAAAAACATAAATTTTCTAGCATTCGTGTTTCTTTATTAAAACAATTATGATTTTTTTTTTAAATCATATAATATCTTCTATATATTATAAACAAAAATATTAGATTTATATAAAAAAAGAAATGCATTATTTATATTATATTTTATAATGAGCTTGAAATAAATGTCAAAATAATGAATTTCTTGTGTATATAAGTAAATCAAATATTTAAAATAAAATATTAACAATGGTATAAGATCATTATTGAGAAAGGTTTAAGGTAAATAGTTTTGGGAACACATTTCGTAAGGATGATATTCGCGCGCTCACTTAGTTCACCGCATGACAGGCCGCGTGAAATACATGTCGAAGGTCGAAAGAGAGTTTGCGCGCGTTGACATGCCGATATAATAGAGAATAAAAGTGAAAAAAAAACGTGTCCGGTATATTTATCGTAGAAGAAAAGAATAATCGTTTATAAATAATTATTATGTTTTCTAATGGACGTAAAACTATATTCTTGGCTGGTTGTGCGTGTGTTGGAGCTTATGTTGCTTATCGATATTGGAAGAAAAGAGAACTGAAATCAATCGACGAAGGTTTTGATGAAGTTACCAAGGTACATATGATGTTTTCTTTATTTTCAAAATATATTTTTGTCCCAACTATTGAATTTTACAACCGTCTAATGTTATTTCGTATCTTTTTAACCAATCATGTTAATGTTATATAGTTAAAATAGATATATATTTCATTAATCTATTTGTTTTACATATTGTATATATATATATATGTATAAGTATAGATTTTTATTTTCACTTTGACAGAAGAATTTGTTTTCAATAGATTATCTAACCTATCATTTGTTAAAAGTTAATCAACAAGTTGGGAGTCTCTTATGAAAGATAACCTTTATACAACTACAACTTTCTAATGTAGCATATTGATAATAGTTGTTTTAAGAGTAACCGATACATTTGAATACATTAAAAAGAAAAAATCTCTTTATTGCAGATCGATGACAGTTATGAAAGAAGGGTACTTCTACTCGGTTTAGATGGAGCAGGTAAAACTTCTTTAATGGATCAAGTATGCATTATCCATGGTGATGGAAATCCTTATAAAGCTCCGCCTCAACCTACTCAGGGTTTCACCGTATACAGATTAGAAATGGGATCTTTTACGTACAATGTTTGGGAAAGTAAGAACGTTAGAACAAAAAGAAGATTCTATTTTCATTTTGAAAAGAGCGTTAAGAATTATTGTCATTTTATTTAATTTTCTTATTAAATAATTATTCACAGTTGGGGGTGCGGAAACTAACAGAAAATATTGGTCAACCTTCTTACAAGACACTGATCTTTTGATATTTATGGTAGATGCTTCTGATACAAGTAAATTGTCTCTAGCTGTATCGACACTCAAACAATTATTAGGAGATTCACGGATGGATACAGTACCGATATTAGTTATTGCTAATAAACAGGTAAACTGTGTATTAAAGTTTCAAATATTTATATTTTTGTTTTGTATTTTAGGAATAATGAATATTTTGTATGAAAAATATTGTATTACGTGTTATACTTACAGGATGCTCCTAATGCACTTAGACCGAATCAAGTAAAAGAA
Source organism: Mischocyttarus mexicanus (assembly GCA_023678845.1). Taxonomy (NCBI): domain Eukaryota; kingdom Metazoa; phylum Arthropoda; class Insecta; order Hymenoptera; family Vespidae; genus Mischocyttarus; species Mischocyttarus mexicanus. Next base: position 254,548 of record JACGTP010000047.1, on the reverse strand, counting down.
GCTTTAGATTTGCAAAGTATTTCTCCACACAAACATAAGGTAGAAGTTATTGGTTGCCAAACGAGGCCTTTACCTGATTTACAATCAGGAATGACAGAATATACCTGGTACCATAAATCTGTAAATGCTGTTACTAAAAAATTATCTTGTATGGCTGTTTATTAAGAAATTGGTATTTTTAAATTTATTTATTTCATTTGTCCAAAGTTTGCATAATTAATCTATATAAACAAAAACAAATAGTATACTAGAGGAAACAAAAAAATAAATATAATCTCTATTTCTTCTTTCTTTTTTAATATAAAGAAGACTGCAAAATGCTTAATATCAGTTAAACAAAAAATCTTATATTTAAAATGTTATGTCCTACGTTGTATATACAACAATATTACGATAACATTACTGTGATGGGATATATTCATTTTTGTAACGTATAATATTAATTGCATTCCTCTATTTTTTTTTTTCTTATCAATCTTTATTAAGTAAAATGTTAAAATGTAAATTTATGGTAAAAATGAATTCTTAGTCGCGTATAACATATATATATATATAAAGAAAGATTTTTATACAGAATAATATCGTATTTTATAGTAATACATAAATTCTACTATTTGGTAGAATCAAAATTAAAATTACGTTACAATTTTTTTTGATAAATATTCATTATATTGTTCTGGAACACCTTTAAAAGTTTTGATTTTAGCACGAATTTGTCTCCAAGTTAACTGATAATAATTTTTCTTGTCGCGTGCCATAGCCTAGACAAACAATTGTTATTTTATATTTTCTTGACATATTCTTCTAAAAAAAAAAACTTTTGCAATAATGTAATACATACCTTATAATCTTCTCCATATTTGTCTAATAAATAAGTGATAAACTGTACTTGACCATTAGGTAATCTAAACATTCTTTCCCTAGGTGCTTTAGCATCGTCTTCTAAAGCTTTTGCTACATGAACTTTAGCTGGTTCTTTTTTAATATCTACATTTTCATCTTCGCTATCAATTTCCATACCATTTTCTATCATTTTTTGTTTAGCTTCTTCCAATAAATCATGTTTTACATTAGGAACTGGTAAAGTCTCATTTGGATCATATACTAAGCCCATCTCTTTGAGATTACTACGTATTGATTTAGAAATTTCCCATTCGTCTTTTATATTCTTACTATATAAAATTATTTACGATTAAAAAGAATAAATAAAAATCTAGGATATGTAATAATGAATAATATTTATAAAAAAAAAGAAGGTTATGTTTACCATCCTATCGTAGGTAGCTTTTCTAACTTGTTACGTAGTCTTTTACGATTAACATTCACACGATACTTCTTCTTACGCTTTAATTTTCTTATTTTCGTCATTTTTTAATAACGAAATATACTCTTAATAAACAAATAATAACAACACGTACATATAACAGCACGTGTACTTTTTCTATCGTCACAGACGTGATATCCCACACATTGTATATGTGGGTAAAGAAGAGTTTCTAAGTTATCATATGAGAAAAATTTCTTGATAATAAGTAGTGTTCGCCAAAGTATCAAATATTACCTATCAACAGGCGCAATATTTAAATTTCGTATAATTTTGATCTATATCATTTTTCCACTCTATTTTTCAAGGAAAATTGGAAAATAGAATAAACATTCATATATTATTGTTGTAGGTATAAAATTTATTTCTCTCACTTTATGGAGATAAGTATATCGACAAAATAATTCTTACTCATTATATCGAATAAGTAAATATATTTGTGTCAAATCAAATTGTGAATGGCAAAAACATAGAAAAATCATATCATTCAGGGTAACATAAATATAAATACTTATGCACTACTCCTACTAAAGATTTGGTACTTATCCATTAACAATGTCAACATTACGATGCGATAACATTGTTTAGTTGATTACAATAATACGGTAAATTTGAAAAAAAAAAACAAAAATAAGAAAGACGACAAACGAGAACGAACGTGAGAAATCTAACAAAAAAAGTATGTACATAGATATCAATTGAACGCTTAAAAACCAATATCATCTTTCATTATCAATTAGCCTTATTCCGAGTAACACAGTATACTAAAATGGAGTATTTTTTCAGGTCTACACGGTAATGATATGTCGAAGAAAGAAGAAATACGCAAAGTATAAAAAATAATAAGGAAAGTCGCCGGGTTGAAGGATGTCAAGTTTATCAGGATTTACCATGCATAGCTAGTGCCTAATCCAGTGAAAGTGGCGTGTACTACGGGGGCAGCGTATTCTGCGGCATAACCGTAGGCAGGTCCAACATGTGCGGTTTTAGCGATGACAGGGGTTGCAGCGACATGAGCAATAGGAGCAGAGTAAGCGGCCTTGGCAAGAACTGGAGTAGCGTGTGCGGCGTATCCATAGGTGGTTGCTGCATAGGCTGGGGCGGCATAGGCTGGAGCGGCATAGGCTGGTGCGGCATAGGCAGTTTTGGTGACTACAGCTGGGGCAGCAACAGTTGCTTTTGTAACAAGAGGAGCAGTTGCGTAGGCAGTCTTGGCTACGAGTGGTGAAGCATATCCGTAGGCAGAGGTTCCATAGGTAGTTTTAGTGACGACAGGGCCAGAATGAGCGGCATAGCTGTAGACTGGAGCTGCTGCATGGAGTTGCGAAGCCAATACTGGTGCAGCATGGGCAGCATATCCGTAAGCTGGAGCAGCAGCATAAGCAGTCTTAGCCAGAACTGGAGCAGCGTGTGCGGCGTAGCTGTAGGCTGGTGCAACAGCATGTGCAGCGTAGCTGTAGGCTGGAGCAGCAGCATGTGCAGCGTAACTGTAGGCTGGAGCAGCAGCATAAGCTGTCTTAGCTAATACTGGAGTAGCGTGTGCGGCGTAAGTCGTATAAGTCGCTGGTGCAAGTGCAGCCTTGGCCACTACAGGAGCAGCATAGGTAGCCGCAGTATAAGCTGGCTTAGCGATCACTGCTGCTGGTGCTGCTGCGTAAGTCAATGCATCGTTGGTAACGTGGCTGTTGCTGACTCGCACCGAAGAATGTGCGGAATCTTCAGCCCTCGAATAACTCGATACGACATTTTGTCCTGCATAGCCCTTCTGCGTCGATTCCTGGCTGTAACCTACACTGCTGAGATCAGCAGATGCTGTGGCGATGTCGTATGCGGCTGGTCCGCCAGCTTGGGCTATCGCCAAGAGAGCTGAGAGAGCGATTAACTGCGAAACATATTACTTTTATTAATATCTCTTTCTCAAGTTTGAAATACTAGATCGTTTATTAAAGGTTACTCTTCCATACTTGGTCATACTTGAATTTCTAGGATATATATATAAAGTTTCTTACAATATAATATGATAAGTCCGTTTACCAGTCTTCGACGGATACGTTATACTCACCTTGAATGCCATTTTTCTTGGTTTTCTTTAGTAGGAGAGCTACTTGTGTTCTGCTGGAACGAAACGACTGGCCCAGTATTTATATGCCTGCGAGATCGTAAGGGAGTCGATCGAATTTTGGGCACCCTATTGTTCAATACGATTGGACATGAAAGATCAAGGGAGAGGGAAATACACGCGGATTTTCTTGTCAGAAATTACTAAGAAAGGGAGATAGAAAGTACGAACGAGAAGGATAACCGATTGAGAGGGGACAGAAACAAATTCCGGGCGTGGTCCTCTTGCCGAAATTAAGATCGGCTCGTTCGGTACAGTCGAGGCCATTAAGGCAGGTCGGATAACTTACTATCGAATTTATTCACGATAATTATTTTTTCTTACTTATTTTTCTGAATAATTTTACTCAAATGTTTAGTCTCAATCTCATTGATAATCTAAAAATCAAACAATTAATTTTAATTATATAATTTATCTACCCCTATTTTTTTTTCTTTCAATTAAAAAAAGGCATAGAAGCTTTTATTTATTATTTGAAAAGATACGAGATATTCGTTTGAGAAAATATTAGATCATTTATTCTTGTAGATTATTATCAATTTATCCCTATGAAAAATAATACTCCATATTGCAAAAATTAAGATATATCATTTTATGTAACATATTTTAGTCGCATATGATATTGTAGAACTTCCCAAGGACAACACTTTCTCCCAATTCTGACACTGACATAAGCCTTGTCACATGTGTAACAAGCCGGACGTTCGAAGCACACCTGCGTTCAATTTCATGATCTATTAAACAAAGGTACGATATCAAGATTTATATAAAATAGAACATAGAAAGTTTGAATAAAAAATCAAGAAATTAAATCTTATGCAATGCAAAATTATAGCCAATTTCGTTAAGATTCTTACTAACATTTACAATTTGAACCATTTAATAATCTCGAATTAATCTTAAAACGGGTTCTCTTGTTCGTTCATTTACATTTTGATAGTCGTTTGAAATTTTGATATAAAGTGAAAGTGAATATTGGTAAGAGGACAAAGGAAATATAATCTTTTTTACTACTTTATAATATATTTAATTTAATTAAATAAAATACGTGTACATAGAGGTATATCCATAAATAAATACATGAATAATATTAACTTCAGACACCGGTTTACTGATTATATGTACAAAAAAATGATATCCGAATGATGTTATTTAAAAGTCGAACTTGTATCCATTTCCGCTAACCTTGACGTGTGCTACAGAGGGTGCCGACGAATAAGCAACCCCCAATAAATTTTGCAATTGATGTTGTTGATGTTGTTGCGCATGCTCTTGTTGAAGTTGGATTTGCTCTGGGAGCTAAGAAAGATCATTGGTAATAATGATCATCGTCAACTTCTTGAATTTCTTCTAAGAATTACCTGTTGCGTTTGAGCCTGTTGTACATGAGCTTGAGGTTGTGCTTGAGCTTGTGCTTGTGCTTGAGCTTGCCTAAGAGCAAGATACTGTCCCAATTGTCCTTGATAAAGAACATTCGGATAATTTTGTACTTGTGCTTGTTGCAATTGTTGCAATTGTTGCAATTGTTGAAGATACGCCAATGCAGCGCCCTGATCAAATTGTGCTTGATACGGTAAAGGTGAAGGGCCTGAGGCTGAAAGACCCGGGGCTATTGATGGAGTTGCATAACCATGAGGAACGGATCCAAATGGAAAAAAGCCTGAAATGTTATGTAGAAAGTATTAAAATGTCTGCGTATATATATAAACATATCCTTGTATATGTATTTAAGGCGTAGTCGTTAAATCTCTTGCGTAATAAAAATGATAGGATAAGTATACCATTTGACATGTATATAAATCACGTATGCCAAATAGAAAATTTCAAAGTTCTATTTAAAAAAGAAAAACTTTCAGATACCAACCCAAACCAGGATTTCTGTAAGAAAGAGCCTGTGCCAAACTTGGCAATACCCTTTGAGCTAATTGCGGATTTCCGATAGACGAGCTAAAAGATTGATGAGAACTTGGACCACCGAAGGAAAATGATGTTTGAGTTAATCCTGGTCTTACGAAACTGAAAGATGCGTGTTGTTCCGGTCCGCCCAAAACGTTCGTAGGTTTTATACCACCTTGTACAGGTGCTTCTGTTGCTACCAAACTCCATAATAAACTACCGAGTATTGTATATTTCTAAAGGAAAAACAAAGGGTAAGACAAAAAACTAATCAATTATTTTTATTCGTTAAGAAAAAAGAAAGAAAAAGGTATCTTGTCTTAATTAAAAAGTTTCATCATTTTTTAAATTCCTTTTATATTAGAGAATGTTTAATAATAAATGAACACGTTGCATTTATGAGTATGTATAAGAAATATCATATTATATAAAACAAGGACATGATATAATACTAATGTAAAATCCAGATAATCTTTTCGAACAAACCACTTTTTGTCCATGACACAGATTTAAGGTAAAAAGGTGTAACGTTAAAATTCAGAAACTTCAAAGTTATAAGTAAACCGTATTTTTGTCTTTATCGAATTATTCTTTCTACGCAGGTAAATCGATGAATCGTCCAACGTGTAAATTTCTATTTCCTTTTCATTGTTTGTGTCGATTATCATAATGATTTCTATTGTTGATAGGGTATAGTCAATTGAACAATGAGTTGATTTTACATCGTTTCAAGAAACGTTGAATATTTCGTAACAAGTCCTTTCTTCGTGCACCAAGGTGAACCTCTTTGACCGCGTTTTTTTTTCTTCGTTTTTTTTTTCACCTTTATTCTTTTTCTTGTTTTTTTTTTTTTTCTTAACGATACGTAAATTTTCGAACGATACATTAAAATTCTTTTAAGAATAATTATTTCACTCACCCACATCGCGTTATCAAAATTGAAGGAAGAGACCCGATCTTGACAGTTACAAAAATCAAGACGATATTACAATGAAAAGTTATATCGTAGGGAGTTATATACCACGGAAGCGGTCGAAATAAAACGTGAATAGCATCCCGATGATATAGTTTCAAATACACGAAGAAAATACTTTCACCTGGCTACCGAAATTGAACCATCAGTGAATCATAATTGATTGGTACGCGATTTTTCGTAAATTAAAATTCATTGTTACAGTTTTACATTCATTTGGAAATAATTTATAATAGTAATAATAATAATAATAATAATAATAATAGTAATAATTATGAATATAAGGAAAGAATAAATAATTCGTGTATATGTATTATCATTATTTCTTTTTTTTTCATATCTAAATTTGATATCGTATATTTGAGTCATCTGTAATAAAAATTGGAATTGGTAAAGAAAGTTACTTTCTGTCTACCTAATATAGAATCTACTTCATCGACGGACTGTTAATTACAGTCTATCATTTCTTGAATATTAAGTTCGGTCTAGTATCTCTGACATTTTGTATGTAATTATTATATCGTATATGTCAACTTTTGACAGTAACGTATTTACATACAAAGTATCTCTCTCCCTCTCTCTATTTCTTTTTCTCTTGAGGATATTAGAATATAAAAATACAAATTTTTCTTGTGTATTTATTTTGGTAAATATTCTGAAAGAAGCATAGATATTTCCTACATTTTCGTATTACAATTTTTGTGTGTTCTTATCATTAATATCATTATAAAATCTTATCGTTAGACAATACCCATTACGATAAATATTATTTATGTAAATATATATACCCACTCAAAAGTGAAGGTACAATCTAAAAACATGTATTTTTTTTTATTGATATGAGATAATTTTAAATGTAATGGATTTATAATATTAATATGGAGGGTTTAATGCGAGGAACGATGAGAATTTGTGCGTTGTGACATTTAATTGGTTTGATGGGATATTACATGGTTGAAAAATATGACTGATAAAACATTCCCATAGCTGTGGTAGCAAACAATGAAAAACAAGTCCACCATGTTGCTAATCCTAATAAACCTCTATATACATCTATAGTGAATATCTGCAAACATATAAGAATAACAATAAGTGTAAATTTTATTTATTATATATCAATGAACATATCATTGACAAAAAGCTTTTACCTGTTTTAATGAACCGAATGTATGTTGAATTTCTTGAGCAGTTTGCGTTACAGTCTTTTCGTTTATTTCTGTATTAATATTTTGTACAATTCTATTTGATTCATCAGCTGGACATTCTTCAACCAAAGTACCCTTAATACCTTCCCATGTATAATTACCTATCAAAATAATCTAAAGTAGTATAAAGTATAATTTTAATTGAGAAAATATTATATATTTTGTATAACCTTACCAAGGGTCTTATACATAAATGTAAAGAACAAACACATAATAATTGGAATAATAAACTGCAATGCTACTACACACAAGTAATAAAATACAGCTGCTATCTGAAAATTAGATACAATGTTTATATTTTCTAAATTATTTTAAAATAATTATCTTTGCATTTATACCTTCTTTTGTAATTCAACATTGGTTATCCTTCCTGCTTCTTTTTTCTGATTTTCTAACTTTTGTATAGCCAAATTTAAATAAGATTGCAAATACATTGGCATTAAAATCATTTTTAATAAAAGTGCTATAATGATAATTATTAATCTCATACTTTCGAAAGTTGCAGCAGTCATCCTAAAAATGTAACGTAATTAATAACGTTATAAAATGTGTGTTAGTAATAAATATTTATAATAAAATTAACATACAGTGGACCATTCATTCCTGTAAAAATTCTAACAGTCAAATAATCTCTGCTTATGGGTTTAATCCATAGACATGTTAACAGAAGTGGTGAAGCATAACTAATATTTGCTATTAACAGCAATATTTTTCTATTTTTATAATATCTGAAAAAAAATATTGATACTCTATATTATATATCCTAAACACACTATATGATACATATAAATAAAAATAATGTTTTATTATACTTTAATGCATCCCAATGCATTTTTGATGCTCTTAATCCTGGAAAAGTGAAAAGAGATCCAAGAAGTCCACACCACAAAGCAAGGAAAAACTTAACTACGATTTTGGATGCAGGACCCCTAAAATATAAATTCATTAAATAAAATATACAAATTCTTTTTAAGACATATTTATAAAGATAATAATAATAAATAACTTATATCATTGGAATAGAAAAGGTGTAAGCATTTTAAGTTAATAATTTTATGTGCAATTAAAAAAATTGTTTTAAATTTAGTAGTTCTATGCAAAAGCGGTATGTGTCTCCCTGGGCATCCAAATACTACTGTCTTACGTAGAAGAAAGGCCTTGATTGTCTAAAAACAAGGATGCGCTGTGATTAAAGCTTGTATACGCTTTGTCCAATCCAATCTCAAGATTATTTTCATCTACAATTAGCACCACCATAGCTATAAGAAGATATGCGAATCCGGTAACAATGCAAGTAGATCTTTCACCAACGCTCTCTTCTCCCTTAAAATATCGTATCCAAAGTGAAAGTAATACCTTACTATGATTTATTTAAGGAACATAAGCTTGTAATATTGAAAAAAGATTTTTAACTGCTTCTGATAAGAAAAGGATACAATGTAAAACCTAATCCCAACGTGCACCAGAGCATGCTTAAATTGATTTCATCTTTAATTGGATAGAAATAATTATATACCTGTCGAGTATAAAGAAACTAATGAAGAGAATATCTATTTAATTCTAATATAATTAATGCAAAAACAAAATGATTACAAACCTCTGTCATTCCATATACGATAGTAGCATAAATGGAAAAATCTAATAACCATTGATACTCCATATAGTATTTTAATTGAACTATATCTAGTATCGTAATCTTAGCACTTTCTAATGTAAGATCCAAATTTCTAGGGACATGAAATACATCTCCCACTTTTCCATTTTCAACGTTTTTACCTTTTTTATGTTTTTCTTTGGGTATACCGGCAAGGATTTTAAGTTGTTGATCCGTTGGAGACAAATAACGCTCCAATCTGTAAATGCAAAAATGATTAATCCTCTGAAAAGATTTTAATTTATTTCTTAACTTACCCGGTGGAGCATAACATCCATCTAGCTAATGAAAAATGTGGACTTAATTTTTGAATGACGCTGACCATAATAAGAGTGATAACAAGTTGTGCACCTAATAGAGCCTACAAAAATTACAATAAAATATATATTATTTCCATACGTATCAATTATATAATTTCAGTTAATTTGTTTACAATCAATGGTATAGATAGTAGTTTTTATTATTTATTTTTAAATTCTTGTCTAAAAATTCAAAAAAAATAAGAAGAAAAAAGGAATATGTGAATGTGTAGTAGCGTAACTATTTACCATGTTTATGATGATAAAATTCCTAAATATATTTAATTTATAAATTTCACAAAAATGATTGTCTCATGGCCTAAGCAATGTTTTTATTCAACGAAATAAGTTTAATCCTAAAAGACACAATGTTGAATTATCTTCGATTTAGATCCGGTAAACCATAATCCACCATTCTAAATGGCACACGCGGTCAACCAGCTAACTTTATAAATAGTTAGAAGCTGGTAGACACACATAGTACCGTACGCATAAGGTTCTTTGCGTGAGATATACTAGGTTATTCCAAATTATATCCTATTCATCCTGCATACAAGCAAACGAGAGAGAAAGAGAAAACATTTTAAAAAGCGTCGGTAAATTCGCTGATAGTGACCTCTGTCAAGTATTTTAAGAAACATTTACTATTAAAATATCATACTCCATTGATAATCGATTTAAGGGATTAGGGGTAGGGTATAACGTGAAAAAAAACACTTATTTTAAGAATTTTTTTCGAAGGGATAATTAAAGTAAATATATCCAAATATTTTGCACGTTACAAAACATCAATCGAACAACATTCTGTAATTTTTTTGTCAAAAAATATCAAAAAATAAGCCGGTGCTTATACCCTATCCCCCTCCATTCATTTTAAACACGAATATATTTTCTTCGATCTAGACTGAAATAAATCACCTGTTAGATCTTAATTTTTCTTTTTAACGGAAGATTTATATTTTTAGAACGATTTTACGATTCACAAAATTTTATCGAGAAATGAAACGACATTTCTAGAGGAAAAAATTTATAATAAAAAATAAAAAACAGAGAAGAAATTACAAGTTAATAATACTTATAATGTGTAATTTTAATTTTGTTCATTAATACATTTTCATAAAAAATAGTTTTCTAGTGAAATTACATTCAAAGCAAATGTAATAATTTTAAATGCAACATGATTACTTTCGATGTTCGAGTTCATTTACGCAAACGTTAATACCCGCAGCCAAATAATAGAAAACTTATTGTTAGTAATAAACCAGTGATTGTAAATGGTGGTAGGAAGATAAACAAAAAATCGCATTAGAAATAGAATAATTGGAGTATGTCGAAACGTTTAAAGGAATTTTTTCTTATATGTGATACTTCCAACGAATTTTCCTACTGAATTTTCTAAAAATATCAAGAATATTTTATATAATTGTAAAAAAAAAAAAACAATCAATAAATCATACGATCCAAGTAAATAATTTTTGAACGATTCGTTAGGATAATATCTCGATGATAAATGAAATAAGATAACAACATCTCTCGTTCGGCAAGATTTATATTTAATCAAAGATAACAATCGTTTAGTTTTAAAATTTTCCTCGATGATTTTAACGATCACGTGTTTTCAATTATTTCCGACTAAGAAGAAAATGAAAGAATTTTAAGAGAAAAATAAGAAAAAAAATAAGAAGAAGAAGAAAATGAAAACTGGTCCGCGAACGAGATAAGAGGAATCCGCATTGCGTTTGGATTAATCATAGGATAAACCAATAAGTATATGTTTAGTCGTGTAAATTAGTGTGCGTATATAAGTGCGGGTAAGATGTATATATACATTAGAGGATCTCTTTGGATTAAACATTTGTCGAAGGAAGGAAGAAGCGGAGGAAGAAGAAGAAGAAGAAGAAGAAGAAGAAGAAGAGCCACTATAAAAACAAGGCTCACATCATCATTGCTCGATCACATGCCGACCAGTGTTCAGCAGAGCTTCGACGACGTGTTAACAGGTTCGTAAAGGTTCGTTTTAGTTTTTTCTAACGCGAGATTATCTACGAGAACATGAGTAACGCTCGTGGGAATGATCCTTCGTAAATTAATTACGTGTGTGCCCTTCGAGAAAGAATCCTTCGATCATTTACGATTGGTATTGTGATATTATGGTATGAGAAGAGTTTCATTTCGTAATTAATAATTAATATTTTTATCAATAAATAATTTAAAACTGTATATTAGAATTGATATTATAAAAAATTGTAATTTATAATTTATAATTTTATTATTTTTTTTTTAATATATAAATTTACCTGTTTGCAAATGCATTTTAAAAAAATCATCCAAACGACTCGGTTAAAAAATTATTCATCGATGAATTAGCACATACGCTGTATCATTCTTATTAGCATTTAACATTAGTTGCGTCAAGGTGAAGGTTGTAATATGGAAATTCAATTTGAACTGTATTTATCAAATTCTTACAAACAAATGCATAATACATTTGCATGTGGTCCTATATATTGAACCATTAACGATAGTACAGCTGCGTAATAATATCTTTCATAATTTGTGCATAATTATTTATCAATTGTATACTTGTGTTCTTTTAATTTCTATATTATTCATACTTTAATAGATAAATTTTTTGTCTATATTTCATTTTCTTGCAATTTGACTTTGAACGTGTCAAGTGCAGAATAGTAAGGATGTAGGTTTATTAGTTATAGCGTTACATAAGATTTGAAAGTTATGCATTTTTTTCGATGAGTTATCTCTTTTCTAAGAAAAGCACGTCTTCGTTCAAGATGTTAGATTTTCCACGTTCACTCAATTGTCTTCTTCTTCGTTTTATTCTTAATCAATTTTATTATTATAATTCGATAAATCAATCGTTTCAAATTCTTCTAAACGTTATAATTTATTTAGATAATAAAATAGATACTTTTTCTGTATGATGCTTCTGTTTAGCTACGTAAATAAATAATTTAGAAGAAAAGAGAGAAAAAGAAAAAGAAGAAACAATAAAACAAATATAAGAAAATGGTAAAAGCATCGATGCAGGTGACTTAATATGGTATCGCGAGGATGATGCCAGAGATTTTATTAGTCGCCAGACTGGGTAAGATCGTCCCATGCATTTTATAATCTCCTTTCTATCTTTTATCTTAAGATATCAAAATAAAGAAGAACAAAACAAAAAATCATTTCCTTTAATGTAAAACTTTATTGAAATTCGCAAAAAATATAACGTTGGGTATAAAAGAATTTCGGAAACTCGTTGGATCCGTTCGGTAGCGGAACTGTTTACGTGATTCATCCGAAAAAATTTCTAAGAATAAACCGTACAGGGTTTCAAAATAAAGCATATTTTAACGTCAGAGTACATTTCTAACGTTAGTTAATAATTTTCTAACAAATTTGGTTTTTTTTTTCTTTTTGCAGAAAATCGTATAGCATAATGTCATCTAATATTTCAACGAATTTTATTATTCTTCTTCTTTTGGGACTGGTTTCATTTATTTTTGCTGCAAGCATCAAACAAGAGGAACCAGCAAATGTTGAATGTCATAACAGTAAGGAATGTCCCGATGATCACTGCTGTGTCCTAGGTTTGTTACAATTTCATATTAGTTTCATTCTATTAATTGTAATATATTTTTTAATCATTTTATAACTTGGTTTTATTTTTCTTTTATAGGCGGAGGAAGATATACTATTCCCCATTGTAGTCCTATGATAGAGAAAGCTGAAACTTGTCGACCTAACAGCGAATTACTCAATACTACCTTACATTATCCAAATAATAGCAAATTGACCATAACTGATGTACATTATATTCTATGTCCTTGCAGTAAAGGATTAATTTGCGACCCCAAAGAAGGCGTTTGCACAAGCAATGATTAAAAGTATAATTTTCTAAAATAAAAAATTAGATAATCTCTATAAAATATCAAAGATAACGCTATGATTTATCGTAAACATAATTATTCCTATTATTTTATGTTTTTATGATTTCGCTTTTTTTTCTATCTTTATATACATGATTTTTCTATTTTTAATTATTTAAAAAAAAAAAAAAGAGAAGAATAAGGTAACGTTTTAATATTTGAAGATTAATTATATATATTTTGTTATGATAATAAAGACCAAAGGATTTATTTTTAAAAATTACTAGGATTAAGTATAAATGTATAACATAAAAATTGATAATTGAATAATATTGTATCCAATCTCTGTTACGTTTTGAATTAATTTCAAATTTATCAATCAATTTTTGCATTGTCAATTTCGAAACATGTGGTTGAGAATTGTCATGAAATGCAATTGCTCCTTTTCGATTGACCAGTGTCAGTTATTTGTTGCATAATTTTTGATACAACCTTTCGAATTTTGCACAATACTTCTCTGATATTTCTGAAAATGTTATCCTTACCATCGGTCGGTAAATTTGTATTCACCGATAATCTAATTAAAAAGAGCGCTGTTGTTTCCTGCATAGACTATCACTAGTGTATGCAATAAAATTACAATTTATGTAGCTTGTGTGTTCTCCGTTAAAATAAAAATAAAACTTACGTGAACTAACCATAAAACGTTTCGTGTGAATGAAAATAATACATTTGTGTTATTCTTTTAAGGATATCTTATTTGATATAATTCTTAATTAGATTATTTAAGCATAATGTTTAAAAATGAATCGTTTGACACCGTAGGCTTTGATTCACAGGTGTCAGTTGCAAAGTAAGTTAGAATATTTGTAGATATTATAATGAAACAATAGAAAGATAATAGATTTTATTAATTATCTATAATAATGTGTATATTCATTTATTTATAGGCCAGAGGTATCTGCTAATATACAAACTACAGAAATCACATATTTTTCTAATGAAGCTCAAACTGCAGAAAAGAAAAATGCAGAGGTAATACATATTTCTCCATATTATATATTTATAAATTTAATTTTCTATATACATATGTATATAATATATTTGATAGACTCAAACTGTACAAGAACGAGCAAAAACACCAAACGTTGATTATAACAAATTGGCAAATTTTTTGAACAAAGTTACACCGAGCATATTAGAAGCATTAGATGAAGCTTACAATACTAATGCTTTTGAAGACTATGATACAAAAACAACAAACAATACATCTACTGAATTGTTGTTATTGAAAAGATTGAACACTATAGAAGAATCAGATAAACAGGTATATTCTTATATAAAATTTATATTTTAGTAGAACAAGAGAGGAATATTGTAATAAAATAAAATATGTTTCTTGCTTCATTACAGACAAAAATAAGTGATTTGTCATGGAGTATCGCAGGTGGAACATTAGTCGTATCTCATAGCGTCGTATACCATGAAACTTGGTGCGATCATCTTTCAAAAATACAATTGTACAACTTATCGAGGGAAGACGAACTTTCAGATATTCCTTATAAGACTTTGGAAGTGAATTCATGCGTTACAACCTTGTCTTATCATCCAGTTGAACCTTCAATTTTAGCAGCAGGATTGTTTAATGGTAATTGTTTATCTATTCTCTACCTTACATTTTATTCCACAAATGCATAGCATTATAAACATTTCAGTTTTAATTTATTATTACAGGAGATGTTCTAGTTTGGAATCTTAGAAATGATGATTCAATTACTCCGATACAAGTTTATACTCATGGTGACACAGTCTCTCAAATATATTGGAAACCAAGAACTATAAATGATGTCTCTGTTTTAGTTAGCTCTAGTAGAGATGGATATATCATAGTTAACAAATTAATGGCTGACTTTACAACAACTCGTTTGCACAAACGGTATTTATACTTCAAACATTTTTTATTCTATGTAGATCATATAAGTTTCTGTTCTTTGTAGAATTATGTTTCTCTCTTTAGATTCAAAATAATAAAAGAACATAATCCAATAGAAAATTCAAGACCTAGAAGCGCAGGAGGTACACGCGAACGTGCAGCAGAAGCTGGATTATGTATTACCAGTTTTGATTTTTCATGGAAAGATCCAAATATTTTCATTGCAGGAACATTATGCGGTGGAATATATAAATGTTCTCTCGATCGTGTATCTCCTATCGAAGGTACATCAAAAATTGATATTTATCTAAATATTTTGTATATTATATTAAATTGAGCTAAAAGTTCGTTCACGTTTTTTTATAAGAATATAACATTTTGTTATATGAGAACAACGAACTATCATCATTTGCTCAACTTAATATTAATTATCCAATTTTGTAAATTTGTATAGGAGATGAAAATCTTTCGGATCCGGTAATAGATGAATACGATAGATACGAAGGAAGTATAACGTGTATCAAATGTTCACCAGATCGTAATTTATTTATTGCCTGTGGGACGAATAAAGATATTCGTATATACGATTTAGATCAGGTAAATTTACAATAAATAACATATCTAAAAGAATATTAGAAAAATTCACTTAAATTGTTCATCGATTTCTTTTTATATGTAGAACGTCAATCAGCAATCAATTTCAATGGAAAATACTATAATCGGTTTAACGTGGATGACAGGAAATGTTAATATATTTGCAGCATTTGGAGCCAGTACTGAAATTAAATTTTATAACGTAATCGATGGTAAACCCGTGACAAGCATAAAACTCGAAATAACTGGCAATACTAGTATTAGTAATCTACGTGTTAATTCTAAAAGGTACGTTCTTTTGAAAGTTTCGGCAATCAACAGGTAGTAGACAAACTCATTCTGAATTACAATCGTATTTTTATTTTCTATATTTAGATTTATATTATCACTTTCTATTTCAGAGACATCCTGGCTATAGGTGACATACATGGCTATTTAGAACTTTGGAAAGTTCCTCGACAGTTCTAAAAAAAATACGGTATTGGGAAATTTCCAATTGATTTAGGGAACATTCGAGATATGAGAGAACGTATATGCATACTTAAAAATTTGGAATGCTCTCTTCAGCAATTGTTTCAACAAAGTATTTATTTATTTATGATTATTATTTAATATTTATCTGTTTTGTAATTAGAGTTTTCTTCTTAAAAGGTATCCACCTAAATATCTACGTCACTTTAGTATTACAAGGAAATTTTTATTACATATTTTGATAGAAAAAATATTTTTGTGTTAGGATTATTTTTGTTTGTTTGTAGTTTTCAAGGCCAACTATGTTTCTTTTTTCCTTATATTTATAACTGAAATGCTCCCAAAAATTTATAACGATTAGTGTGATATATCCTTTTAAGTGTGGTCTTGGATTTTCTAAATTAAAATTAAATATATTATTTATTTTTATCGAGATCATATTAAACCAAGCAAAAACTTATAAATATATATAATATATAAATTATGTATTAAAAATAACAGAAAGTATTTATTAACATTCGAACGGTATAACTGTAAGCTTTGAAAGTGATTTCAGATAAAATGGTTAAAAATGAAAATAAACGATAAGATAATATATAATTTATTTTAATGGATATAAATTATCCGTTACTTTTGATTACAATTTATTGATTAGAGTAATAACACGATGATAATAAACGAATGAAATATACGTTTTTGATAAAATTATATTATATTTTATAAATAAATTAAAATAGATGAAAACATACATAAAATTATTTATAAGCATATTGGATTGACTATAAATATCAATGTTTGTTATAAAAATAGAAACTGCGAATAAACAAATATTGGTAATCTTTGACAAGAAAGATCTTGGCAGTTTATCAAAAATACCGGTTGTTTCCTTCACGAATCTCAATCGTCTTTTGTTGTAAAAATAATGAAATAAAAGAATATAATTTTATACAATGTGTTCATTTAAAAATACGCGTATATTCTAACATCGTGTTAATTAAAATTAATTATTAATTCATTCGGTGATATTAAAAACACGATACTTCGATTAAATGAATATATATTTAAATTATTCTTAAATAAACTTTGTTGGTTGAATAATGTATGAATAATTGCGTCAAAGCGTCAGAGACGGTAGTAAACAAGAATGAAAAATTATTATTTTGAAAAGAAATAATGTTGGCGTTAAGATCATGTCCCCGGCAAAAATGACATGGCATGGAATATGTTAACATAATAAATCATATAATGAATCGTAAATAAATACTATAAAATTAACAAATAATATAAAATAAAATAACAAATATTACGTATATGTAAAATGAAAAATATATTAATTTTTCGAACGAATAAACGAAATAAGAATTTATATAAATAATACATATTTTATAATACGTGTAATCGGGAAAAACACCACAATACGCCTTTCTTGTTTTATCTTCTTGTTAGTTGAAGACGTAAACACTTAACTTTGTGAAAAAAATCCTATTTATAACACATAGTTTATAATAATTTTATCTTATCCTACAAAACAACAATTAACTGATAAAATTTTGTAACACGTTTATTGCGTTTACTTAAAAGAAAAAAAAAACAAAACAAATAACTGATAAAATTAATATTAGGTTGTAAAGTATGAAATGGAGCAAATTTCAATTCAATTACGTGCATTTTTTGCTCCATTTCATACTTGACAATCTAATAACACCAATTATCAATCTTTCTCTTTCGTTGTTCGGGTGAACATTTTTATATTTGCAATGCAATGGGCCCCAATAATGCAAAACTTGATTAAAAATTTCATAAACTTGATAGTCATTGTATTTTTATCATAAAATTACAGGTTTCTATTGTGGTATTCTCACGTGGGAACTTTCAAGAACATTCTATGAGAACTTTCAGGAAAACTATTTTTCATTTTACAAATTGATTACTCACTTTCCGTTTTAGCGTTATCATCATTTTTATTAAAAATTTAGATTTACAAAAGAAAAATTCTAAAGATTTAATGAATGAATTTCAACAAATTATCTGCTGTATGATTTATTAATAATATTTTTAGGTTACCACGTGCAGTTGAAGAATTTATTTCAACTTCCTTTGGGTAAAACGAAAAGTTTCAGGAAAAATATATACTTCCGTATTACAGAATGAGTCATCGATAAGCGTTGTTTCTATATCAATGTGACATACATCCGGTTTGAATAATATTTCAAAAATAAATATAATTAAATTGTTCAAGATAAAAATGTTAAACAAAACTTTGCATCGAACGCGTTCAATTACTTTTATCTTTTTTTTTTATAAAAATTTGAAAAATATGTTTAATTTAATATAATTATTAATATATATATATTTAAAAATTTTTATATACACATAGTAGAGAATTTCAAAAAAAAAGTTTTAATACATGACTGTATTTTAGAGACATCTGCTGTCTTCCAGAGACATCTATTAATTCTTTTCTCTTTTGACCTTGATAGTGTTCAATACGCACCTTGAATCTTTTACTTAACTGTGTTAAGTTAGAATATATTTCTTCGAAATTCAAACATCGTATAAAAGATAACTAAAATGATAAAATACAATTAATAAACATATCGAAATATGTAATTTAAGAAAAATATTCCAAATATTTCCATTTATACGATTTTAATTTCTTAAAATGGCTTACCTCTTACCAAAGAATCCATTTTTGTTCAATGAACAAATACCTCCTTGCAATAATATTTATCTTCATTTTCATAGTGTGTAAAACCAGCAGATGATAAAAGGAATGTGAAAATGAAATAGGATTTCTTTTAAATAAAAGTTTGAATTACCGTTACGAAAAAGAATAGGTCCCAATTGCAGAGTCCTTATTCAAGTAGGGTATATTTGTTCTGAAAAAATAAAGACCCCAAAAATCTTTAGTTTCGTTTGAACAACCTTTTTTCTTTCTTTTCCATAGTTTAAAGAGGTCTCCGCCATGTTGAAATTTTCGTGACATAGTCGTAAGTTTCAAAATTTAAAATGGGTTCAAATTAATATTTTATGTTATTGTTAGATGTATAAATAAATATTTGAGAGTTACTGTGATGCCAATGTTTTATCGTTCTATGTTAATCTGTTTCGATGTGTTTTATTCTCTTTCTTTGCTAGCCAGACAAGCATGGTGGATGGATGATGGTGAACCTTTCATCTAATAGGAGGAGAATACAATAAGCAAGAGAGGGGGGCGTGGCCCCCCCTCCCTCTCTACAATTCCAGCCAAAGAAAAAATTGAACAGCAAACAAGATTTCTAACAACATAACGTGTTGTATGTATTTTATCCTGAATAGAACAGATGTAAGATATTTTTTTCTTTTTTCAGGTATAGAAATGTTATCCTTAATACGTTTAATATTTAACTTAATTTTATTACTCTAAGGATCAATAGTAATATTTTTTTCTAATGACAATAAAGAAAATACGAAAATGGTTTTGATAGAAAATAAAAAAAAAAGAAGAAATGTCTGTAGTAAAAGAAATATTCTTATTTCTTCTATTCAAAGATGTCCTTCGGTAACCATTGGAAAGAGATTTCTTCTCAGCTGCAGAGAGTGGTGTTTTAGAACTGGAGAGAGTTAGTTGACCTGTAAATATAAAAGATTGGAAAACGTTCAAAAGTATACAATAGTTTGATTAGATAAAATTTCTTTAACTTTCTACGACTTTGAAAAGTTGTATACATTTTCAAAAAATGTGAAACTGTAAAATTTCATTTTGTATACCATAACTTTACAATAGTTGAATCTGATCGTTGCTCCTTTCAGTATATCCTATAAGTTACAATGTGAATGATGGATTTGCAGTTATTCACACGTTTTGAATTCACCAATGTTAACAATTCCAATGGAAGATAAAAAAAATCCTTGAGATATTATTTTATTCCCATAGAAACAAATTCACGGGATGTTAGATCCGAGCTTCTTGGTGGTCCCTGTGATGAAGAAGTGTCCTGACGTTAGTTCTTCTTTCAGCTGAGGAAACAATTTATTTTTTTAGTTTGAAACAATTCTCAGCAAATAAATGAAACTTCAGAATACTCCCCCTCACGATGAATTATTGAATGGTCCTCCTCCTCTTCAGTCGTTTGATTGTGATAGAAAAATAATCTTTCCAAAGTTTGGAGTATTCTTCTGTAGTCATCCTATATATAATATATTTTGTCCTAAAAAGGACAAATTTAAAAAAAAACCCTTAGGGTTTATATTTTGTCTTAAAAAAGACAGATTGAAGGATTCCCAAGTTAAACATTTTAATCTCAAAACACATTAAATGCCGATCCTAATTAGTTCCTTCATTTTCTGTTTTTAAGCAAGCTAATATTAACCAACGATAGTAAACAAACAACGAGGAACAATACTGCTGTTTGATGCATTTTACAAGAAATGTAAATGTGCCATAGTGAGAAGGGGAAATTACGAGAACAAAAAGGTTTGGCATTTAACGATATTAAGAGAAGAAAATTGATAATCAATTTTATTTTTGAATTGCAAATATATCTCTGTTGTGTACCATTAACGTTCGTGAAACATTTGCGGGCCCTGAAAAGGGCCCTAAAGAAAAATAATATGATCCATGATGGGAATAATAAATGGGGGATTATAATATGTTAAGGAAAGGATCATTTTGTGTTTTATTTTTTCTTGTTCTAAAACGAATTATTTTCTAATGTAACGTTATTAATAGGATTTAAAATGAAAAAAAAATAATAATAATTTTATGAAATCTCTCTGGTCTTTGAAGACGAACAGAGTGGTTTGTTTTTTTAATGATATTGGGTAAGAAAATAAAATGGGGGATGTTAAAAATGGGAATAGGCAAGAAAAAAAAAAGGGAAATAGAAAATAATTGAATAATAATGTCGAGGGATGAAAGAAAAAAGGAATGGAAACAATTTCTTCTTCTTCTTCTTCATTTTTGTTTTCTTCTTTGAAACTTTACCTCCGTTAACTTGCAGAGACTATGCATACACTCTTCTTCAAAAAGGTTATATAGTGATGTAAATTTATTTACTTTGTCGTAGTATCGTCGTGTCATCATCGTCGTAGCGACGGCAATCATCCATTTCCACACTACTACAAACGACAAAAATTCCAAAATCCAGCCTATATCATCGTCGTCGTTTTTTACAACAGACTATTATTTCTCAACTTTCTATTTTCATTCTATTTCCATTCTCTCTCTCTTTCTCTGATTTCTTTTCACTTTCCAATCTTCAAAGATTCGAAAGATAGATATATTCTTCATCTCCTGCATATTCCATTTTCGTTCTCTCCCAAAAGCACATCTCCCAATGACTTTTCTTATTTCTTCTTCTTCTTCTTCTTCTTCTTCTGCTTCTTCTTCTTCTTCTTCTTCTGCTTCATCTTCTTCACCTATCCAATGTTATCTTATCTATCTATCTAATATGTTTATCTATTTCTTCTTAAACAGAGCATGATTCCCGAGTAAGAAACGTTGTATTTTTTTTTTTTTTTAAAGTTTTGGTATCGAAGGCTAAGAGAAATACTTTTGTGTTTCTCTTCCACCCTCTTCTGATTTTCTTTTTCTGCTTCTCCTCTTCTTCCTGTTCCTCTTCTTTTTTTTTTTTATTTTTTTTTTCTTCATTTAACAGTACAACACATAACGATTTTATAATAGAAGGGTTAGACACGTAACAGAACTTCGAAAGATGATCATCTCGTTATTAGAAATCATCCCAATTTAATCTCTGACGACAAATTCTAATCTCTCAGAAAATCTATCATTTTTAAATTGAGAGATGTATCGTTAGAATCGTATATTTTGATCTATACTTAAACTCTCGTAAATCTCTCTGTATAAAATTGAATGACTCTCTCTCTCTCTCTCTCCTCCTCGCCCACACACTCTTCCTCCATCTTCTCTCACTCTTCTCACATCTTCTTCTTCCTTCTCCATTCTGTCTACGTTCTCTTCCTTATATTCTTCTGCTTCTTCCAGTTGTTATATTTTCCATTTACCTTTTCAGTCATAAAAATTGCACGCAAAATCGTTTCTTCTAATTACAGATTTTTCATTATTCTTATTTTCTTTATCCAATCAAACTGTTTTCGTTCTCGTTTATTTCTATCTTTCTATTTCTTTCTCACTATTTTGATTGTATCCTTACACTTACGACATTTTTTTTTTTTGGACGCTTTTTGTTATTATCAAAAAGACATTTTCTTTATTTTCTATCATCTTCAAAAACCCACTTTAGGATTCGAGCTCATCATCATCATCATTATCATCATCATTATTATTATTATTATCATCATTATCATCATTGCATATGTTATCTTCTTCTTCTTCTTCTTCTAACTTGATCGTTTCTTATCATCATCAGTTCCTATTCAGTTACTTTCACTTTCTTTCTTTCTTTCTTTCTCTCTCTCTCTCTCACACACACACATTCTTTCTTTCTCCTTGTTTAAAAATCGGCCCGATATACGTAGTACACATGGTCATGTTATCATCATATATACATAATTACATATATCGTGCGCTCCGTTAAAAAACATGGACGAAGCTCATATCAAGCGGAGAGCTTTTTTTATATATGTTTGCTACTCCGCTTTTTCCTGGCTTTTTCTCTCCCTCACTTCACCCCACACCTTCTTCTCTTCTCCTCCTTTCTCTCACTCTCTCTTTCTCTCTCCTTATTTTTACATTCTTACATTTCTTTTCTTGACAATGACAAGTAGATCGTATTGTACCTTATCACTGAATGTCCAGAAAAGATCCACATTCGTTCAAAATATTTTCTTAATCGCAATTCTGAATTTATTTTCATCATCTTTATCTTATCGTACTTTTTTTTTTTTTACATATCGCAACACTTGTAAGAAACACTTGTGTATTTTTTTTTTCTTACTCGATGACGATTACTTCTTTTTCTTCTTCTTCTTCTATCTTCTTGATCATTCATTCTACATTCATCTTCATTATCTTTATCATTCATTCTACTTTCATCTTCTTTATTTTAAAAATCCATCTTCATTCTAATTTCATCTTCATTTATCCAAAAGAGAGAAAGAAAGAGAGAGAGAAAGGACAAAACAAATGGAACGAAACTTTTCAATCCGTGCAAAAAACTCGGATTAGTTTATCGTACCGATATGAAAAAAAAGGATATTCGAACTTTTATTTATAAATCATCTTCTTTCATTTTTTCCCTCTCTCTCATTTGACATATTCTTCTACATCACGTTACTCCTCTCGTCCTATTTATGTTGTTCCATATATCACACTATTACTACAATTACTATTATTAATGTTGTTGTTATTGTTATTTGTTGTTGTTGTTGTTGTTGTTGTAATAGTTATCTTTGCTGATGTTTTCTTTTTAACACGCAAACGCGAGACAATTGTTTTACGAGGAAAACAACGGGATGCGCGTAGAGAAAGGTGGCGATTAGATTGAATGGAAAAAAAAAGGATAATAATATTATCGTTTCTTCTTTTTCTCGTCTTCACGCAAAACCTACGCGATCCTCTTTTCTCCTCTCTTTGTCTCTCTACCGTTTCCCTCTTCCTTCTTATTCTGATAATAAAATCATTATTCATATCACTCCGCTTTCTCATTTTCACTCGTTCTCTCCAACGCAGATTCGTGACAAAGGATCTCGCGTTTGCGCGTTTATTGACGAGTTTCTTTCCTTCTCACTCTTCTTCTTGCCACCCTTCTTCCTCCTTCTTCTCCTCCTCCTCCTCCTCCTCCTCCTCCTCCTCCTCCTCCTCTTCTTCTTCTTCTTCTTCTTCTTCTTCTCTAACCCCCACCTCCTCTTCTTTCATCTCCTTCTTCCACACCTTCATCCTAGTATGTTGAAAAGAGAAGTTTTGCTTCGAGTTCGAATCCCCCACACATCGTCGTTCCATTTTCTTTTTTGTTCCCTCTCCTTATATAAAGCCTTATATATATATACACACATGTATACATGTATATACTTTCTTTCGGCCATTATACACCATGTTGAATCTTCAGAGAAAAGCTTATGGGGTAGTGATGGTAACTCGTGACAGAGGTCTCCTGTTTCTCCAAAGAACCAACCAAGCCAGAGAAATGATCTTCTTTCGATGTGAGACAAAAAAATGTAGATTTCTTCTTCGACCACCGGTAACAAAATATTCTCTCTCTCTTTCTTTCTTTCTTTCTTACTTATCTTTCAATTACAATCTCGATTCGTACAATAATCTTCATCAGTTTCCTTCAATCTTCTTCTAACATTCTTCCATCATCATTTTTCCTTCCCCATCACTCCCTTATCGCGTAGTATTATTTATTATAATATTTACAATTATTGTTATCGTTTGACCATTATTACAATTCATCACATATTTTAATAATCATGGATTTCTTTCTTTTTTTTTTTGTAATTAAGTTTCTCATCACTATTACTATTATTACACCTTTTTTGTTCTATTTCTTTCAGTTATCTCACATTTAACTCTTTCTTCACTTAAATATCTATCTCTTTCTTTCTCGTATAAACGAGGGACACCTCCCCCACTTTTAGTACGATTTCTTATTCTTATTATTATTCTTATTCTTATTATTATTATTATTATATATATTTACAATATGTATGTATATATATAATAATACGCTTACGTCTCGGGTTTGTTACATAGGTGTTCATTCTGTTGTTGTTTTTAATATTATATATACATATACATATATTTATATATACATACATACACATATATATGTATATATATACATATTAATTATAATTCTATCCTTAATTATATACCCTATTGTGTTTTCTTGTTCTTGTTGTCGTTCATTTGTTTGTTTGTTTGTATGTAGTTAGTTGTTATTTTATATTTGATAACAATTGCAATCATCACAAAATCCAAATATCCTGCCCGGTATCACAAGCGAAGATTATTTTGGACACACAGTGTATTATTGGAGAAGAAAACTTATAATCACAGAGATAGCGACTCGATATTTTTATCAATTTAATCCTAACTGTACACGTCACATTATATCATCGTCTTATAAGATAAAAACTTCTCACTTATATTCATATAAAGCAAATGTCATTTTCGATAACATTTTTATCATTCTTTTTAACTCATAAACAACATTCTTACTTTTCCACATAGCGCAATTTTGTCGTCATCGTTGTCGTCTAGTTTATTTCATCATTATTTATTTTTTTTCCTTTTAATTACAATCAAACGAAATACAATTACTTTCATTTCTTTATGAATTTTAAAACACATTTATGTTTTTCTTCTTTCAGATTTTCTTCTTTTTAATTTTTAACTCTTTGGACTTAATCTCATCAAATCCAAAGTACGTTGGTTGTTTTATGCAATTTTGTTTATTAATTTATCAACATTAATCAACAACGATGACGACGACGACAACATTACTGTGAAATATTCTTTACAATTATAATGATTTCTTTTATTATCTACCTCATTCGGTTTGTCTTTTTTTTTTTTTCTTTTCTTAAAAAGCATAATCAGAGTGTTCTGTGGTCTGTTTCTCTACGTGTCTACATAGGTGTTACGTGTGTGTACGTGTGTTTAGATTAATTTCAATTTTTTGTTTTACTTTGTCAAATCGTTGATCAGCGACTGACACACGTGGGGGTGGTGTGTATTACAAATGTAACTTGTAATTAGCCATAAACAAATTGAAATAATATCTTCGATAGAAATTTCAATGTTGTGTAAGAGTACTTATTACAGTGCGTGTTTTGTTGTGTTTGTTTTGTTTTTTTAAATTTTACAAAAGCCACACGAAAAAAAAAACAAATTTCTTTCTATTCTTTCTCACACAGTGTGTAATGATATAATTTCTTTTTTTTTTTTAAATAGATGGACCCGCTTAAAAATGAAGATTAAAAATGATTAAAACAGAGAGAAGATAGATAGATAGATAAATCTAGATTATAGATTAAAGAGTTGGAGAAGAAAAAACATCGATTTGCAAAGCGCCTGTCTTTTTTTTCTTTTTTCTTTTTTTTTTAATCCTTTTGTTTAACAATAAAAGAATTTATTCTCTGAACGGTTCATCTTTGGTCATCGTCGTCAACGTTGTGTTGCTGCTGCTTTGCGATGATGGTTCGTACAAAGTTCATTGACATTTGTGTTTCTCTCTACCTTCGTTAAGTTCAACGTACTACTCCCCCCACCCCTCCCCACACCCCTTCAGCTAAAACGAGAACCGATCGAACGTTCATTTTTTTCTTTCTTTTTTTTTATTTTATTTTATTTCTTTTTTTTTTTGGATTTTGTTATTTTTATTATTGTCAACGAACTTTATAGGAGGCAACGACGAAACACGACGAGACCAAAACGATCTCTCCTCTTCCATCCAATGTAGAGAGAGAAAATTAAAAAAGGAAAAAAAAACCAGCGAAATTATACAACATTGTTATTAATTTTTCTAATCAATATTTCACGTTAGATTTTTATTATATATAAAAAAAAAAAGACACGTACAGTGGTAGGGAGTATATTTTTTTTTGTCACGTACTTCAAATCTTTTCATAATAATTAAATTATCGATAGATTTTTATTAAGCTGTCAAGTGTATGAAATGGAGCCAAAAAATGAACACACAATTGAATTGAAAATTTTGCTTCATTTCATACTTGACTGGCTAATATCAATTTATTTCTCAAACGTCACCACCACCACCGCACACGTGCCCAATATGTTTTCTTCTCCTTTTTGTCTTTTATAATTATTATACGTTTTTTTTTTAAAAAGTATTATATCATTATCATTATTAGTATTATTATTATTATTATTGTAATTCTTATTATTATTATTATTTACCGGTGCATTTTGTATGGGGGAGAGAGAAAGGGGGTTTAGAAAGTAAGCGAAATCGGAACACGCGTACTTACACTTACTTCTTACGTGCAATAATTTTTACTGTTAACGGTAAATAATAAAGAAAATAAAGAGAAATAACAGATGATAATAATAAGAGACGCAAAACACGCGAGCAAAGTGATATTTTGTATTTTTTCTCAATCATTATTTAAAAAAAAGAAAAAAAGAAAAATAAAGTCTTTCGCGAATCANGTGCCCAATATGTTTTCTTCTCCTTTTTGTCTTTTATAATTATTATACGTTTTTTTTTTTTAAAAGTATTATATCATTATCATTATTAGTATTATTATTATTATTATTGTAATTCTTATTATTATTATTATTTACCGGTGCATTTTGTATGGGGGAGAGAGAAAGGGGGTTTAGAAAGTAAGCGAAATCGGAACACGCGTACTTACACTTACTTCTTACGTGCAATAATTTTTACTGTTAACGGTAAATAATAAAGAAAATAAAGAGAAATAACAGATGATAATAATAAGAGACGCAAAACACGCGAGCAAAGTGATATTTTTAATTTTTTCTCAATCATTATTTAAAAAAAAGAAAAAAAGAAAAATAAAGTCTTTCGCGAATCAGTCTATCTATCTTTCTTTATCTATTTATTTTATTTTATTTGATAATATTTTATCATTATAATCGTCAATATATGATATATTAAACGACTTATTATTATTACTTTGCTCGCATGTGCACACAGCATATACACAACGTTCTTCGTTTCTCGACGGAGTATTTAAAAGGACGCATTAATCGTTCATTATTTTAGTATGTTTTATCGATCACTATCTCCTTCTCTTCCTACTCCTCCTCTCTTTCTTTATTTCTTATTTTTTTTCTCTCTTACTTTCTCTCTGTGTGTTAACACATATACGTCAGTACATGCTCTTATATTTTATTACTAAAATGTATATCCTATAAACTTATTTCCATTCTCACACATATACACATTATATGCACACACACACACGCACGTACACGCAAGATTCTTTTGCTTTTACTTTTGGCACGATCGCCATTTTCTTAGTTTTGGTACACACACACACACGCAAACAACATACGTTCATTCTCTCTCTCTCTCTCTCTCTCTCTTTCTCTGTCTTTCTCTCACTAAAAGTATATATATATATATATATATATCAAGGTACATGGTCGAATCTCGATTCGCTAAAATAGTCAGTGCGTTTTTTTTTTTGCCGCAGCAGCAGGCAATTCCATTTATCCCCTCAGCTTTTCATTGGCCGGATGTCAGAGATGCGCATGTGCAACACACAAAACACGTAGAATTCTCTTTCAATCTCTCTCTCTCTCTCAAAAAAAAAAAAAAAAGAAGAAAAAATATATATATCGTCTTTCTTATTTATTACATTTGTAATCAATCGCAAAATAAAAGATTTTCTAGGAATTAAACGTTTTAGTTATGTGTGTGTTGAAATTATATGTATATACACATATAAAGAAGAAACACATCCAGCAGGAAATTTTGAATGTAAAAAAAATAAAAAATGTTAAATAAAAACAAACCAAATTAATCCAAAATCAAACGAGACAGGAATGGTCTGACATTCGGCCAAGATTTTCACGAACAGCAGCAAGAAGAAGAAGGATTTCAAATATTGTCATCGATCATTTATCAAAGGGTCTTCGATATAATGTACATACACATATATAACTTTGTGTGTATCACTGTGTCTCTGACTTTGTCTCGTTTCGTGTGTAAAAGTGTGTGTTTTTGTATGTGTGTGTGTACGTAAATGTTAGGTGTAGGCATGTTTATGTCTCCCGTTCTCTCTTTTAGTATATGTACGTGTATACACAAATATACATGTAATTATTTATTTATATATATGTATATATATACACATATATATATTAATTATGCGTGCATGGAGAAAAATGTACAAGCGCGAATAGAACGAGCATAACTCTCTTTGTACGAGTGACACTTCTTTTTTGCTACCGTTCAATAAAAATCTTTCGTCACTTTATATAAGAAGATCTTATCTTAGAGATAAACAAAACAAAAATAACGAAATGTTAACGAAATATAATGAAAATTATGCTTCTCGTATTATTATTAATATTAATATTATTATTATTCTTATTCGATTAGAAACGTTCTGGTAGAAACGTCTTCTTGGCGAGATCACGCAGTTTTGCAATATTCATTTTTATAATTATTTTCATTACGAAATTGGTAATAAGTGAAAATACACACACACTTATACGAGTATATAATAATAATATAACAATTATTATTATTATTATTATCATTATATTATTATAATACTATTATTATTAATGTGTTATAAATATCATGATAATCAGTTACGATTGCACGATAAAGAAAAGAAAAAAAAAAACAATTAAAACTTGTGCTTTTCTCTTTACCCCTTTCGTTTATTCGTTTAATCAGATCCCCCCCCTTCCCATTTTTTTCATATATATATATATATATATTTTCATTTTTACTCAAGTTTCCTGCGTGATTTCACGAAACGACGGTTTTATATGTCCTCGATTAAAATAATTATTATTTATATATGACCCCCGTGTGTATTTGTGTGTGTGTGTGTTTTTAATATTATTTCTTATATATACATACACACTAATAATAATATACACTTACATATATATATATATTATATTTATGTATGTATATAAGTATTATTATCACTTACGCGCGACCGAGATTAAAATTAAACCAAAATTAACGACGACAAAAAATATAATCATCAGGAAAAAAGAGAAAAATAAAATACAAATAAAATACAAATAAAACGGGGAAAGTAAGAGATATAAAATGATAGAATAGAAATGATTACGAATTAAGAAAAATAACATTATGTTTATAATAATATGTGAGATCGAGCTTCGTGTTGTGCCTCCGATGTTGTTAACTTAATTTTATATTTTATAATATAATAATCATTCTCTTATTATTTTATTCTTATTTATTCTAATTCATCGTTAAGTTTTTACTTCTTTTTTTTTTTTATCCTTTTTTTCTTTCATTTCAAGATCGAATTTATTTATCAATATATGCGAATTTAATAAAAAGGGGGTTCGTTGAACTTTCTATTTCTATTTCTCTTTCTATTTCTCTCTCTCTTTCTCTTTCTCTCATTCTTATTTCAACACGTTGTTTAAAACCAAAACGAAAATAATATACGCGAGAAGAACGCGAAAAAGTGTTCTTTCTTTAGAAATGAACAGAGAGAGATGAGAAAAGAAAAGAGAAGAAATTTAAATAGTATTCCGAAGGAAGAAAAGAGAGAACTTTAAGGAAAAGAAAAAGAGATTGCTTTTGGATGATGTGCGATGAACCATTTTCTTCATATTTCCAACATATTTTTTTTTTTTCTTCCCGTGAAGTAAAGTCTAATCTTGATTAATCCTCACGTCGATTGAAATAATAAAACAAAAAAACCAAAAATTTATATATATATTAGGCTGTCAAGTATGAAATGGAGCAAAAAATGTACACAATTAAATTGTAATTTGCTCCATTTCATACTTGACAGCCTAAAACAAGATGATCCCTTGCTAAAAAAAATTAAAAAAAAGACCAAAAAAAAAGGAAAATTACTCCACGAAGATACCACACGAGAATAATAATAAGAATTATTAGAATTATTATAATTATTGTTCTTATCTTTTTCTATTTCTTTTTCTTTTTTCTTAACTTTTCCTTCCTCTCTTCCTCCCTCCACCCCTACTTCGCCTATTTTTTCTTCTTTCTCTTTCTTAATCTTCTTGAATTTTGTTTTATATCCTCTCCTTGTATCTTCTTTTTTTTTTTGTTATTATTATAATATTTATCTGAAACCTTTAAGAGCAAACTTAATCCTAAATATAAGGCTTACATAATTAATCGACATTGTGTTTCATGTGGCGGTGTTTTGTGTCCCCATTTTTGTTGTTTTTTTTTTTAAAATGTATCTATATTTTTAAAGGATTATTATACATAATCAGTACCTCGGTGGTAATAATGGTGTGGTGGTAATGAATGGTAATAGGGTAATGGGCACTAATTGTTAAAACGAAGAAAAGCTGTTGACTTTCTTTTACATTTTTTGTCACATTCTTCTTAAAATAAATTTATGTCTTATTATTTAACAAACATTTCAAAAAGTCGTTTTTCTTTTTGTTCATTATTTTTTTCTCAATCGAAAAAATATTAATAAATACGATAAGATATATATATACATATACACAAATAAATATATATATGTATACACATATGTTTAAGAAAATATCATCGAAGTTTAATGAAACGAGAACGATGAAATTTCACTTTAACCTTCTCTCGTTATATTTCATTTATCCTTTTTTTTTCCTTTTTCAGTTTTTTTTCTTTTTCTTAATATCAATAATAAATAAATAAAAAAAAAAAAGAAAAACTTAATCAATAAATAAAATCTAATTTATATTTTATAGATCGAAATTTTTAACGGTCAGGATTCGAGGATGAACACACTTTTTCTTCATCTCATCATTTCCAATACACTCCCTTTCTCTTTCTCCCCCCCACCCTTCATAGGATATTATTAACGACGATATGCCTATATTCATTATCGATTTTTCTTTCTTGTTTTTATTATTTTTTATTTTTCCTAAAGATTTCAAATATAATCACTATCCCATCCCTGCCATTTAATCAATCATTGATTTGTCATATACGTGTAAGTGTGTATATATATACAATATATATATATATATATATATGTATTCATAGATGATACTGGATTGTGTGTTATCATTTTGAGGCATCGTATTAAACATACGAAATTAAATTCAAAATTAATTTACTTATAATAAAATAAAATATGAATACGTTAGAAATGAAATAATCATAGACTTTTTCCCAAAATCTTTACACGAAACATATCACCTCTTTTAAATGCATATTCCTTCTTCTCGCGTTTAAAAAATTAGGCCTTAAAAGAAACTCAAAAAAAAAATAAAAAGAAACAAAAGAAACAAAAACAAAAACAAAACTTAGATGATGAAATATTTTTTTCTAATAATATTATTAAACTTCTAAATAAATGTTTGCACCTTTGAAACATTGTTTTTACAAGAATATAATTATTAGATTGATTAATTAATAACAATGCTAATAATAATTGTAGCAATAAAAATGCTTCGATAATTCAATAAAAATAAAAAAATATATTAATAATAATAATAATAATAATAATAATAATAATAGTAATAATAATGAATATTTAAGATTAATGTCTTGTAATAAATTATTATAGTTAGAAGAATAAAATTCTGATAAAATAGACGTTAGATTAGATTTAGGTACCTAAATTAAAATAATTTTATATGATAAAATCTAGGTAAAGGGGAGAGGGTGAGAGAGAAAAAAAAAAAGAAAGATATGTCATACGGTCGTTAATATTAATCGAAAAAAAAATTCTAAAATATATGTACACGTATTTAATCTATCCACTTTCCATCTTTCTATCATATCTTTCAAAAACGAAGAGACTAATTGTAATATATAAATTTGTATTTTATAAATAATTAATTATAACGTATAAAGGATATTATTATTATCATTATTATTAATATTATTATTAATATTATTATTATTATTATTATTATGATTCCCCGATTATTCCCAAATAAGCTCTCGTGTTCTCGTTCGCTCGTAAAAAAATGTTTAGAATAACGTAAAATTATTTAACAAATAACGAAAAAAAAATGATGATAATTGATATATATTTATATATATATTAATTTTCGTTTTGTATATTAAATTATATTTGTCAAATATACATTAAATTTAATTTTATTAAAAAAAAAAAAAAATTACAAAATACTTATAGAAACTATATATAAAAAAAAAGTTTCAATCTTTCCTAGCGTTTTCGCTTTTCACGAAAAAATATTAAATTGTCGAGTACGAAACAGAGCGAAAAAAAAGAAATTGCACATAATTGAATTCGATTTTTACTTCATCTCATACTTGACAACCTAATAATATAAATAAAAATTAAAAGAAAAAGTAAAATAAAAAAAGAGTTTAAAATTAAAATTAAAAATTAAAAATTAAAAATTAAAATTAAAAAAACCAAGACGAAAATAAACAACGAGCGAACTTCTTTCATCTCTGCAGTCTTCACCCCACCCCACCCCACTCCGTATTATCTTTTCATACTTTTTATTATTGCTCATAAAGATTTTAATAATAACCTTACACTATATATATATATATACATACATACATATACATATGTATACATATATGTATTTATAGCATATAGAGAAAGACACGTGTTAATTTTGTTTTTCTTTTATTTATTTATTTAATTTTTTAGCAAGGGAATTGCAATGTTATAACAATATTGTGTAATTTTTTAATTTTCTTTTCGATTAAGGGGGGGTGGACCAAAGAAAAAAAAACATGATTGAGAACTTAATCGTGATATAAACACGGTTTGGTAATTATTTTGGAAGAATATAATTATATAAACGACGCGTACATATTTTTCTCTCTCTCTCTCTCTTTCTTTTTTTTCGTATATTTTTTTTTTTAAGGGAATTATTACGAAGAGTAAAAACGAGAGATATTGCTAAATGTCCTTTTTCTTTCACATATGATAAATATGTATAATATATGTATTTCGCAAAGTTCGTCTTACTGATTTGCGTCACTGGTTTTTCTTTTTATTTTTTTTTTGTCATTAACATCTGTGGATTTTTCTTATCGTGCAAATGTGACGTGTATTTGTTTGAATAAGTTTTTGGCGTAATATTTGTTCGTATAATTTTTCTTTGAATTCATATCATCATTATCATCATCACATCGTCATCTTCCTGTCTCTGTTTTTACTTTTATTTCTTTTATGTCTTTCTCTCTCCCTTCCCCTCCCCTCCTCCTATCCACTCATCACTCCACCATGAATTCTTAATCTATCATCCACTTATCCTTCTATTTTTTCCTTATTTTCATCTTTTTTTTTTCTCTCTTTTTTTTTTGCATCTTTTCTTTTACTCGTACTGTTCTCGTAATAAACCAGCCTATTGCGACGAACGGGTTTTGTACGTTACAATATCACAATAAATTATCGGTCGATGACAACAGGTCGTCCCCTTTTCTATCCTCTCCTCCCCTCCACCTTCTTCTTTCTCTCCATCACAATTCCTCGTTTTACGAAAAAGAAATTCTATTTCGAGATTTAATAGCTTTGAAATTATAACAAATTGATTATAAATTCAATGAAGAATTAAAAGCAAAGATGAATTAGATAAGAAATTATTCTCGTTTAAATTAATACGAGTTACAAGTATATCCCAAAACAGTAAACAAAAATCGTGACATTTAAAAAAATAAAATTTTGCGATGCTAAGTTAAATCTGAAACTTTTAACACGCTTATAGTCCAAATCTAATCATGAATACTTCAATATGACTCTTACGAGAGGTATATTACGTACTTCAAATCTAAAAGGAAACAAAAAAAAAAAGAGTTACGGTCCTATGCCCTTCTCACCGGTCACAGCCTCAGATCGTCCAAGACACCGGCGGCTTGGTGGAATAAAAGTCGATTAATCGACTGCCGGTTGATAAACGCTGAGAACAAAAAGTCGATTAATCGACTACCGGTCGGTAAAGTGTAAAAATTAAAATTTAACTCAAAGTATAAAAAAACAGAAAAGTTTTGTTCGCCATAAAATTCGATAATATAAATTGTTGACTTGTGCCTAATCATTCGAAACCGTACAACGACGATGACTATGACAATCATGACGACTTAACTCTAAAGGAACGACCCGAATTTTGTTCGCCCGATAGATTTATTTTATTTTTTTTTTTTTATTTCTTTTTATTTTTTTGTCTTATTTCTTTTTTTTTTTCCTTTATAAATACGATTATAATAATTAATGAATTATCAACTATAACTTTAATATCCTTAAGTACTTTTTTTTTTCTTTTCTTTTTTTTTTTTCTTGCGACGGTGGGTCACGGTTAATTATTGGCTGGACTTTGAATAAATTTCAGGGAAAGTTAATTAGTTCTTTCCTCTTCCCCCGTTCTTTCCCTTCCCTTCCCTTCCTTCTTTCATCCTTCTTTCAATCCTTGTTTATTTATTTCTTCCATTTTACCCTTCTCATTTTAAACGGTATATTTAATTATTAATCGACTGTATTTTTATTGCATACAATGCAACAAATGCTTCATGTATATAATAATATTCCATCTGTTATATATGTGTGTGAGTGTGTGTGTGTGTAATCAGGCTTCCCATTTTTTGTATTTTTTCTTTTTTGTATTTTTTTTTTTGGTATTTTCCTTTTTAGTTTTCGAAGAAAAAGAAAAACAATATCACTCGCGTCTTCCGCGTTTATTTATTTCCGTTTCCTTTTTTTTCTTTTTTTTTTTTTTTTACATTTTTTTAATTATTTTCTTTTTTATTTTCTTCTTCCTTCTTTCTTGATGAAATAATTCCTTTTCAATGACTCCATACACAACTTGACGTGTACCTCTCTCTCTCTTTACGTGTTATTTTGCATATCCTCTCTTCTCTCTTATCTGTCATCTTTTTTTTTTCTGTATAATGCAAGTGTATTTTAAATAATACCGATCTCCACGACGATCGCACGATTCGTATATATTCTTAAAGAATTTACAGTAATCAATAATGTATTATCTCTCAGGGAAGGGTAAGGGGTTGACGGAGGGAAGGAGGAAAGCAGGGACTGCGAAATTTGTGCATGCCCCTATTTGAATGAAAATAAAATAAGACCGTACTTTCTTTTACATCGATCTTTTTATCTTTATCTCTTTCTCTTTTTCTTCTTTTTGAAAGAAAATTTTGTCATATTAAGTTGATAGGTAAACTCTTTGATAAAGTTCATTTTATATCCCATTGTACATATAATAAGTATATACTTAAATTAGCAGGTCTTATTTGTTATAATTAATATCATATACATATAATATATAATATATATATACATATATGTGTGTGTGTGTATATATATATATATATGTATATATAGATCAGTTATAGATTAAAAATTAGTAGTACCTATAGGTTCATCATCACAGCTAAATTTTTATTCTTAATCATCACTAAACCCAATCGTGTATCAATCGATTATAGCTTTCATCGTTAGTTGACTTTTCCTTCTTCTTCTTCTTCTTCTTCTTCTTCTACCTTCTCTCCTCTTCCTCTGCTCTTCCTTCTTTTCATCAAACTCATCAAATAACATTGCCAAAATGTCATACGATTGATTTATCTTTGCACGATTATCATCATTTCTTCGTTTCCTTAAATCTTTCCTCTCTTTTTATTTTTGTCGCGTCTACTAACACCAGCGCGAGTACATATATATATGTATATATATATATATATATTTACAAAAAAATTTATTCCATTTTTTTTTTGGTTTTGTTTTCGACCGAGCCTGGCAGCCACACACTTCTCTGATCTTCTTCATTCCTCTTACGAAACAGAGAAAACTAGCTTATCTAATTTCTACACAACCATAATCGAAAAATCTCTCCCCCCTCCCTCAAATTACATTGTTTTTTTTTTATTTATATTAATCTTACCCTTTTCTTACTCTTTTTCCCCACTTTTTTTTTCCTCTTTTGGCTGATCTGTTATTTTATTCTTTTTTCTTTTACAGTGATCTGGTTTTTTAAGATAGTCACGTTCCTCAAGCTGCTGCTGCTCTCAACTAAAACTAGGACGAAACGTATGTTTTTTCTTTTTCTCTATCATCATCTCATCCTCTTCCTCCTTCTTCTTCTTTCCTTTCTTTTTTTGCGTATGAAAATGCAAAAAAAAATGCATATACACATCATACATACACACATGAGTCACAATATGTACACCCAATTTCTTTGCTTTTTTCTCTACTTTCTTTTTTTTTTTTTCATTTTCCTCTTTTTTACAAATTCGTTTTATACACGTTTCGATCAAAATTATAATTCAACTCTCTTTTTTATTCATTTTCTTCTCTTTCTCTTCCTCTGCATATATCAAATATGTACATTACATGCTCGTGTATATTTTACTTGGTATTTTTTTGTTCCTTTTTTTTTTAGAAAAAAAGAGGAAGGCTTACAATATACATATATACATATATGTATATCTTCGGGTAGAACCCGCACCAT
The DNA here is from genome assembly GCA_023678845.1 of Mischocyttarus mexicanus. Taxonomy (NCBI): domain Eukaryota; kingdom Metazoa; phylum Arthropoda; class Insecta; order Hymenoptera; family Vespidae; genus Mischocyttarus; species Mischocyttarus mexicanus. Next base: position 217,180 of record JACGTP010000047.1, on the reverse strand, counting down.
TTTTTTTTATTTGTTTTTTATAGTTGCAATACTCTTAGGACGGCAGTGTTTCAATTCGATTTATTTTTCATATAAGAGAGATTATACATAATGCCCTCCTCCTTGTTTTTCTTTTCTTTTTTATTTTGCTAGATTAGAAACAGGCATTATGATTGAATTAATTGATACAAGTGGTGTGCTTAGATATTTTCTTCTTATTTTTCTTATTCCTTTCAATATGATCGAAAATACTTACGCGAACTTAAACTTCCCCTAATTAGTTTATAATATTATTTAGAAATAATTGTATTTTACTGGATGGATAAGATAATAATTCTTATAATTACAAGTAATTGGAATCTTCAAAAATTGAATTTACAGAGACGAAGGGAACTAATTGCATTTCAAAACAAACAAACAAACAAACAAACACAATACTTTATCAGAATATTTTTTTATATAATAATAATTATTATTATTATAAATACATAAATAAATAAATAGGAAAAAAAATAAAATAAAATAGATTAAAATAATATTAATTGGGTCACGTTCGCGTAGTTTCTTCCCCCCCCTCTCTCGTTGCACATCAGCAAAATCATTCTATCATCTCATTATGATCATCATCTTCATCATCGTCACAATCATTATTTATTTCGTTTATTTTATTTCTCTCATTCGTTTCATTAGAAATACGAGTAATACTCGAAAGAAACGACGAGTACGATATTTGTTTTCCGTCGAGAGCAGCAACACGTTTTTTTTCTTTTTATTAAGTTTATAATAATGACTATCTTTTTCTGTTGTAGTGTTTTTTCTTTAATATTTTTACTTTAATTCCTAACGAATATATATTTGTATTTCACTCTTTTATTTCTTGTTCCAATATTTATCGTTGGATTTTATTTTTTTGAATATTTTAATTCGTATCTATTTTCTCATTCTTTCTCTTTATCTTTGTTATAATAATAACAATTACACGTAGATTTATTTTTGTTCCACTCTCTTCCTCCCATCAACTATTATTAATAATTTTGATTTCTTTGTAGGTTTTTTGTTTTTAAAGGAAGGAGAAAATTACTTTGTATTATTCATCGAACTTATCTATATTATCCTAATTCGAAATAATAACGATTAAATAAATCAACGATGATAATTGTAATATAAATATCAATAATGAGAAATAAATGTTGAAGTATTGTTGTAAGAGCTTTGTAGATTTTTCTTTTAATGCGAATTGATTAGTTGTCAGATATATGGCGTGGGTTGTTTGTTCGATTCTTATAACTTATTAGTTTTTTTTTTCTTGCGTGTCACTTTAAAGAGATCATCGATCGTTTGTATAAAAAAAAAATGATCGATTTCAAGGTAACGGTAATTGTTTGTAAATTTTTTGTATATATTTACAACTGGTGTGTGTGTGTGTGTGTGTGTGTGTGTGTGGTTATGTATTAGGTGTATGTACTTTGGAGTACGTTATATGCATATATACGAGGCGACACAACAAATTACGAAAGTTTTAAAAAGGAACAAGTCCAATGTGCACTTTCTCTCAATTGCCTGCATTCGAAACTTCCAATGCACTTTTTGTATTTTTTTTCCTTTCCAGTCCCTCCCTATTGCGAATCACCGATCATATATACACACATGTACAATATATATTGTGCCATATGTTTGTATATATGTCCTTGTAGATATATATATATATTTTGCATTGCTTAACCGAAAAAGACAAAAAAAAAAATAAGAGAAACGACAGAAAACGGGTATTTGACACTTGGACGACGAAAAATCGATATAAACGAGAAATGAAACATTTTCTGTTATCTTTTAACATCATTTTGTAATAATTCATGTGATTCTAATATTATACAAAAAATAAACAAGAGGAAATGATAAAAAGGGATCGTTAACGTAACCAAAGAAAAAAGAATGAACAAAAATTTATGTATATGTATATAAATATACAAATAAATATATATATACATATATATATATATATATATATATATTAAAATAATGTTAATCATATATATATACCACTTTCTGATGCGTGATAATAAAATACTATAGATACTATTCTTCTTTAAAATTCCTTATAATTAATTAAACTAATCATCAAAATAAACGGGGGCAAAGTTAATGGGAATTATCGAAATTGCACATATGTATATAAAGTTTCTTTTTATCCTCTTGTTAATATCATTTTTTCTTTTACATTCATACCATGTCTTACTTTCAATCAATCAATCAATCAATCAATCAATCAATCAATCAATCAATCAATAAATCAATCATTCAATAATTCATTCAATAATTCACTTGTTCTATCCTTGTTGCAAACATTTAAATAATTCCTTCAATATATTGTTGACTATACATAATTAATTATTTGGCAGCTCACCCTAAGCCTAATAATATGATATATTAGAAATTAGGAAAAAGTACTCGAAGAAAGAAAAATATCTAAAAGAAGAAATGAAGATAATGAAGAAAACTAAAACTAAAACTAAAACGAAAAGAAAATAAAAATAAGAAATCTTTCTCTTCATTGGCTGTTTTTAAATTACGAAAAATATTCTCTCTGACGACGTAAGATACGTGTCCTTTTGTAACTTAAAAAAATAAACTTTCTTTTACTGCCGAATAAATATATTATAATATATCAAGCAATTAATAAAATATATTATGATTGAAATTTCTTTGTAAAAATAATTCCAATATTTCAAATCATAATTCTCGTTATTTAATTAAAGAATAAACAAACGAAAAGGAATTATATTAAATTTTTTGTTTGTTTGTTTCTACACAACATATATATAATATATATAACGAAAGAAATAATAAAAATAAGAGAACAAAAATAATTCAACGAAAAAGAACAAAAAAATAAGAACGAAAATAATTCAACGAGAAGAAGAAAAAGAAATTATTTCTAAGAAAAGAATAGAATTTGGGATACGTCATGTTAAACGTACATAACGGTTTCTTTTTTTTTTTTCATTTAAAAATTTGTCGTTTTATCGTCAAGCAATTATGTATGTATGTATGTATGTTTTGTATGCATGCATGCATACGTGTGCATCCTGTATGTATATGCATACGCATGTAACACGTTAAAATAGAAAAATGCATTTAATAGGCTCTTGACTTAATATTAAATATATTCTCTCTTAATAGATATATTATTTATAAATATATATATATATAGAATATATATATATAGAATAGAAATAAGCTAAAATAATACGCGAAAAATATTCTATCGAAATTTATTCAATAAGAATTTATTTCACGTTTCTATCTAAACTCTTTCCATCCTATTTTATTTTGAATAAATTAATATCAAATTCGAATCTAAATTTGAACCGATCATATCAATCACGTTTTTTACATACATTAAATGACATTGCGTTATTCAAATTAAAAGAAAACAGGGAGAAGACGAGAGAAAAAAATAAAACAAGAATAAATGAAAAGTATAAACAACCCTATAATTCCTATTTTTTTTTCAGCGATCAGAATCTGTATAAATCAAGGTTTTTTTTTTCTTTTTTTTTTTTTTGAATTTAATTTAATTTAAAAAAGATGCTAAATTGTAGATATGAAAAAAAAATCGCATGAAATTGATTAATATTCGAAAAACCGTTCATATCAGTCCAGACGTTTTCAAGTTAACGTATTTTTTTCATTATTTATTGTTTCCAATTACTGATTTATTATTCAAATCCCACATTATTAATTATTATTAATACACAATCTTGTAATATTTATCATTCTAATCTCGCTAATCCCTTTCCCCACTTTTTGTATTCCCCCATTTTAGAAATCTCTTATTTGACAAAATCTTATTCGCGATATTTTGTGATCTATCAAAGTTAAACAAAAATAAAAATATTCTCCTTGCGAAAAAGTAATAAACATAAATTGACAAAAAAAAAATAATAATAATAATAATAATAAAGAAAGAACAGAAAAGAAAATGAAAATAAACAGAAAAAAAAAAAGAAACTAAATATAACTTTTCATCTTTGATTAAAACAATGATAAACGTATACGTTTAAATATATATTTTTTTTTTATACGTATACGTGTATTAGTTACACAAATAATATAATAAACGAAGAGAAACATCATCCACGATAGTAAAACTATTTATTAAACCATCCATGTGTATGTATATATATATATATTATATTCTTGTTTTGACGAATACCACAATTATTAGATACAACACAAGATAAACTAATCCAATAGATTAGATTAATAATACTTTCGTGGATATAACTTTCTCGTAGAAATAAAATATTATTATAAAGTGTAAGACGATTAAAAAGAAAAAAAAAAAAAAGAAAATTTAATCTCTCCTTTACCCAACCCTTCATTCAAACTTCAGAAATCAGTGTTGCACGTATGTAATGTGTATGTCTCTCTCTCTACGAATGTGTATTAGCGAACAATACTAGAAAACAAGAAGAAGAAGAAGAAGAAGAAGAAAAAAATAAGGGAAACAGCCAAAGAAATTTGGACTATTATTTGAAGTATTAATTTTGGAAGAGTTAACCGTAAAAATTTCGATCTTTCAAAGACTAGATAATAAATTAATAAATTTGACAAAAATTCAAGATTAAAACAAAAATATTAATTATAATAATAATATATATATATATATTATTATTATTAAAGAATGTACACAGCTTAGCCTCGTTTTTAACTGGTACTTGTTAGGTATATATATTTTCTCCGTTTTTATGATGCCCATTGCACTTTTGTGCACGAAGAAAAATCATTAATATTCTTTTTTATGCGAAAACGTTAAATATAACTATACAATAACGTATGTGTGTATCATCTTTCTTTTATATATATACACAATATATATTATGTATATATATATATCCCATATTAGGAGTTATCTTCTCGTTCTCGAGTTAATCATACGCGAGTTTAATCTAAAATACAATAAGTTTTATATCTTAACAAAGACGCTCCACAATAGCATCGTTAAACGTTGCTAATAATAAATCATCAACCTTACCCTCTTCCTCGTCCTCCTCCTTATTCGCGAATGAAGAATTTTGTTGTTGTTTGTTTTTAATCGCGTTGAGGAATAAAACGGTAAATTCATCGGATTTTCTTCGATAAATGTACCCAACTCGAAGAAATATATTATTTCTAATTAGTCCGTATATTCCGTAATTATCAATGTACATATGTAATATGTATATATACACATACATACATACATACATACGTATTCTTATACATGTTTATTTATGTAGAGAAATTTATGTATGTGTGTATGTGTGTGTATATATATTTATATATGTAAAATCTAATTGCCCTCATAGTAAGAGAGGAGAGAACAAACGAATGGCCCGCACACACATATTACCAACGAGATTAACTTTCTCTTTTCTCGTTTTAAAAGAGAAAGAAAGTTAGAAAGAAAGAGAAGTATATGTACGTATGTATATATATATATATATATATATACATACCTACATATATATACCTATACATATACATATATATACCCTACATATACATATATATACCTATTTGTTGTATATGTATATATATATATTTAATTATATTATGCTTAAAATTTGTCGGTTTCTCTTTTTATCTTTAAATGTTCTTTCTTTCTCCTTTCTTCCCTGAAAACTGTTCTACTTCTTCATATGAACACCTATCTTATACACACCTCATCACATCAATGATTTGAAATTAGCGAATGATCGTTCGCACTTGCACGTATACCATAGTACACCGTACAGATATTTATATAACATTACGATTCATAGATAATATACATATTACACATACATACACCGGGATTCTGTGGATTTGTTAATTAATAATAATAAATTGTCTCGTCTTTTTTTTTTACTCACGGTTTTCTTAAACAATCTGCTCAAGGCCGCACGCACGAACGTATTGTCCATAGCCCGATGAGGAAGGACGATGATGATGATAAAGAAGATGATGATGATGATGATAATAACGATGATAACGATGAAGATGATTATGATGATTATAGTGATGACATCGATGACACTGATGACGATTATGATTATGATTATGTTGATGATGATGATGATGATGATGACGACGATGATATCGTAGCTGTTTCTCCCTCTGGGAGCCGCGATAGACGACCGTTTCCGGCGGTCCGTGGATCTTTGGATATCAGGCTTGGACGTTAAGTATCATCTTCAGATGATTTGATGATGCTGATTCAAGTAACCTTTCAGATTCCTGGCAACTTCTCGTAAGATTCATATCGGTCCAATGGCTGGGTGGTTTAGGAAGACTCGCTGGTGACGGGGGTTCTGAAAACTTGGCACCAGCGTAAAAGCTGTTGGTAGGACTACCCCTTTGACTGCTGCTACTGTCATTTTTTAACGGCGAATTTCTTGAATTTTTACCAATACAGATTGGACTGCCACTCAGTCTACCACCCGTGATGTTGTTCATACCATTTTTACCAAAACGTCCTCCAGTGTTATAATGGAACGGAGAAGATTTCATGGGATTAGAACGATGGTGCTTCTTTCCACCTGTGTTAGGGGGGGATCCCTGTCTTTCGACCTTGTTGTTTAATTTTGGTCCTGAATTCGTCATGGTTTGTTGTTAATTAGACGTTCACTCAGACAATGATGGTAAAACTTATGGTACTTTTTCTCACAATCTCTTCTCTCTCTTTCTCTCTCTCTCTTTTTCTCCACCTTTCTATTTTTCTCGAACCCGTCTAAGAAATGAATTGTCAAAAACACTCTAAGATATTTTGTTACGAATTATTTGAAGAATAGAAACAACAAAAATAATACAATAAGAACATATATTTATCCCCTTTTTCTTAACGCGTTTTATCAAATCTTATTAAAAAATTTTCACAAAAATAAAGATAATATGTTAAAGAGATAAATAATATTAAAGCAGTGGAACGATGCACAACCCTTTCTCCTTTTAATTACAAAATATCGTACAGAGAAATTTTATTTCGGGTTATACCAAAAATCTCATTTTATAAAAGATCCTTCGTGAATTTTTTTAAAAGGAAAAACAAACAAAAAAAAAACAGGAAACAAAGACAAGCTATCAGTCATAACACCGTATAATGACTGGTATTTTCTTGTCTGAATCCTCATTGATATTCCAAGTATTACGAATGCGATTCGCGGAACTATTACGAGTTGGTTGTGCTTCACTCAAATGAAAAAAAATAACAAGCAAATGAAGGAAAAGTAGTTAAGAATGATTTTAAAAGGAATATAACGCAACGATAAGATAGAAATAAAGAAGTATATCTTATATATCTCTAGAGATAATTTAAATTTGGGGAAAAAAAATGTTCTTGTAGGATAATTAAAGAAATGAAATAAAAGTTTATATTAAGTTGGGGGAAAAAAGAAATCACTCTCTCACCATTATGTTAAGCATGAAATAAACGTCAAAATAATGGATTTCTTTTTTCCCCCAACCTTATATACGATTATAATAATAATATTAGAATACATGTAATATATAACTTACCGTTTTAAGTTTATCGCGGGTCGCTCTTCTCCTCCTCGAGGTGAAAGCAAGCAAGCAAACAAACAAACAAGCAAACGACGCAGGCAGCAGTCGAGCTAGCGTATTTCCTTCTTTCTTCTTTCTTCTTTCTTCTTTTCTCTTCTCCACTCTTCAATAGCGTCTCTCAATCTCTCTTTCTTTGTGTACGTGTATGTGTGTGTGTGTACGTGTCCAGCGATTTTTCTAACTGCGCAATAACTTTGTATCCAGGGCAAAGGGGCTGGGTAAGGGGGTAGAGATCGGTGGTCTGGGAGGGGAAAACGCGCGGCGTAACAAACTTGACGATGTGTGGTGATCTAGTACGTATATAGTAAACGTCTAATACTTTAGTGTAGTAAACAGTATTATTATGATTATTATAGTAGTAGTAGTGTAGTAGTGTAGTAGTAGTAGTAGTAATAGTAGTGTGCGGTAGTTGGTGATGCTTTTAGTGAGGCACCCTGGGAAGTTTCCGTTTAACTTGATGCTACCTCGGCCTGGTTGTTTCGAGTTCCTTCGCGGTCCTCCCTTTTCGCGTTCTTCTCGAATTTGGCCACATTCGGTGACCGTCGGTCACCTTTCAACCACTAACCCTTTTTCTACCTCTTTTATTACTCTCCTCTTTCTTTCTCTCAACTCAAACACAACACACAAGCCCAGAATATATACTTTTTTTCCCTTGGTAATCCTCTCTTTATCCCTCTCCTCTACACTCCGCCTATATTTCTCCCACTTTACTGGCACTTCCACGAATCGCAGCTGGAGAAGCGCAAGATGGCGGACCGCGACTTGTTTGTTTTCGCGAAACACACATACATACACACACTCAACTCAGGGGAATGAAGGAACGTACGGAACGAACTAACGAAACACGTAGCAGCCAGGAATGAGAAACTTTTCCCAACTGACAACGAGATTTTAATAAATCTTATAGTTGACAATGTTTTCTCCGACGCACTTTGTTCGTCCTGTTTCTTCTTATTCTTCTTATTATTTATTTATTATTATTATTATTTACCTCTTATACTCTTACTCCTAAATCTTCCACGACAAAATTCACGTATCTCTCGAAAGATATCGCAATGAGATATATAGATGTAGGACAATATCGTCTCGTCTAGCGGTTAATAAACGTCTAGCACACGTCGATACCGTAAAAACGCCTGATCGTTTTTTTTTTGTTTTTTTCTTGTTTCTTCTTTTTCTTCACCTTTTTAACCTTTTAAAGACGTTCTTCTAGACAAACGAACGAATGACGAAGACGATAATGACGAAACGACGCCGTTTCTCGTAATCGTACGTTCGTACGTGACCGTCCTAAATGTTTGATACTTCGGAAAAAAAAGTTGTCAAGATTTCTTTTCTCCTTTCTTCTTCTTTTTTTTGTTAATTTTTTTTTCTTTTTTACTTTTTTTTATTTATTTATTTATTTATAATGTATATATTTTTTTTGTTGGTTCCTTTTTTTCACGATGGACAAAACATGACACTAAAATCTCATTCGATCTATCTTCTTCGTTCTATCACAAACTTTGAAAATTAAAAACAAAACTTGTTCCGACACTCTACGTTTCTTCTTCGGCAAACACTTTTTCTTCCTCTTCTTTTTCTACTTCTATCACTCGAAAACCTACTATGATGACAAGCTGAAAACTTACTTAGTAATCAGCCCCTCCGTCATATCCCGACGCTATTTACTGCCTTTGTGAATAAGAAAATTCTAAACCGAGAGATCCAGCTATTATCCCTTCCATCTAGAAATTCGTCAACGAATAAACATAGCGAACAGAAACACGGAAATTAGCAGGACCAATCATGGCAAGCCGACTCTAGAAGAGCAAGAATATTATTTGATATCGTATGATCCAATAGAATTCGAGTATCCGTTTCTATCAAGCATGCGCATTCAATAAACTATCTGAAAATTTATTTATTGTTAAGATTTTTGTTTTAAGATAATAACTATCATATTTGTCCTTATTTTCTTTATTCGAAACATTAATCAAACGTTTTATATTATCACGATAATCGTTTAACCAATAGCTGATGCTTTGTGTTGCTCTAACGATCCAAATATTTAATCGCGTTGATTGGCCGAATGACTGGAGGCGCTTACTACATTGGAATTACTTAATCGAAACTCGTATAACTTCCTTTGTTCTCTTTATTTTAATGAGATTCACTTGGATTCACTCTGGGATGTATTAATCATATTGCCAAGAATATTTAGAAATACCAAAATGTATATTTATTATTAATCGTATCGATATTCTAAACGTTTTTTTTTTTATCTTCTTTCTCACTTAATCCGGAATATAAAATTTTAAAACAACAAGAAAACATTTCATACTCCAATATGATATTACATAATAATAAATATATATGTATATAAATTAGATAAAATATACATATATTTGTTTTTGATTAAAAAAAAAAGAAGAAAAATATATAAACAATAATAGGAAAATTTGTGAGATCCCTACCTTAACCTCAATACAATTAATTGATTTTTAACTCGATCGATAAGAAAGTTTCTCTATCACCCGACAAGTGGTGCCATCTGGAGTGCACGAGTTACACATAATAGGTGACGTTAGGAGCGGGGAAGAGTCGAAGTGTCAGCGAAGATACGGGAAAAAGAAAAAGTGTGAGTGAGAGAAAGAGAGAAAGAGAGAGAGAATGATAGATAAAGTGAAATAGGTGGGGGGAAAGAAGGAGAATGTCCGATAAAAGGTGGTACGTCGTGGAGGACGTTAGGAGGGAGAACGCGGGTACTGAAACGAGAGAGACTCGTAAAGTCTACGACGGGCATAAAGACGATCGGAGGGAGGTACTTTAAAATCGGAACTTTTCTTTTAAGAGTCTTAGGATTGAAGAAGACTTTTATTCGGTCGGTATAGAATTATCGTTGTTGTCCGTTGTCGTCCGTAGTAGTTGACGTCGTTGTTATCGTCACCGTCATCGTCGTCGTGATCGTGGTCGTCGTGGTGTTGGTCACCATCGTCGTCGTCGTAGTCGTCGTGGTCGTCGTGGTCGTCGTCACCGTCACCGTGTCTGTTTTGCTTCTATCGCACGATTTCACGACGATGGGCGGGGTCGGAGACGCGAGGTCGTGCCTCCTCCGGTCGAGTGAGAGACATGGAGCGACCTCAGTGTAACCAGTGGCTGAGCTGTACGAGCTGTTCGGCCATCGCCGACCATCGTCGTCGTCATTGTCGTCGTCGTCGTCGTCTTCGTCTTCGTCGTCATCATCATCATCGTCGTTGTCGTCGTCGTCGTCGTCGTCGTCTTCTTCGTCGTTTTCATCGTCTTCGTCTTTGTCATCGTAATCATCATCATCGTTGTCGTCCTTCTTCTTCTTCTTCTTCTACTTCTACTTCTTCCTCTTCTTTTTCTTCTTCTTCTTCTTCTTCCTCCTCGTCGTAATCGTTTGCTTTTGCTAAAGAAACGAAAATTCAGCTATGAGGCCGCTACTGCTAAAGCCCAGATTATCTCGGTGAAAAAAGAAGGTAGGAGATATCCCAAGAAACATTTAAATACGATTCGCCATGCTCTCTTTCCTTCTTTTATCTATCTATATATCTATCTATTTTTTTCTTTCTTTCTCTTTTTCTTACACGTATTATTACACATACGCATATATCAATTATATATGTATATACATACACGTACTCTTTGTTTTCCCCTTTTTATCCGTCTCTATTCTGGCTCGTCTCCCATATTCTCTCGCTCGCTAGCTCGCTTGCTCGTAAATAAATAAGTAAATAAATAAATAAGTAAATATATAAGTTAGTTAGTATATAAGTATGTAATTAAATTTAAGTTAACACACACACACCTACACGGTAAGGAATAACAACGTATCGTTTTTACCACCCATGATATCATCAGAATGATGCATCCTTTAATGCGTCCCGTAATTTTTACTTTTTTTTTTCGGCGAACCTCGGCGAAAGCAACTTTCTCCGAGAATAGCCAGTACCTTTTTCTTGTTACATTTTTACGCTCTCCTTCCTTATTTTCCTTTCTTTTTTTTTTAATTAAAAATCAAGTCTGACAATTTACTCTCTTATTTCCCTTACTCTTTTTCTTTTTTTTCACGGACTACTGCATAGATCGCTCCAAAAACATCTTTCATTTTCAGTCTCTTTGGAGTCGATAAAAAGATAGTAATGAAGAAGAAGAAGGATAGGGAAAAAAAGACAGAGAGAGAGAGAGAGGGAGAGATGGATGCACGGAAGAGGGATGTCACCGTGCATTTGACGATGCAGCACCTGCGAGTGCTGCTGCACCTTTCGATTCTTCCTTGTTTTTCTTCTCCCCACTTTTAACTCATCCCCACCATACCCATCTAACCTCCTTCCTTCCTTTTTTCTTCCCTTCTTTCTTTACTCCTCTCTTCACATATAAACACAATGTCATGCGCGCACACACGACTATTTCTCTCTCCCTCTCTCTCTCTCTCTCTCCCTTTTCCTCTGTTTCTTCTTTCTTCTTCTTCTTCTTCTTCTCTATGCGTACATACGTGTGCGCGCGCACGTCGATCGTAGAAAATACGAGTCGCGTTCGTGTGTGTAGGACGCACGCACGTGTCCTCGGCTTTAAATCGCGCTTTCGAACCCCCTCCTTCTCCTCCTCCATCTCCTCCCACACTCCTCCTTCTCCTCTTCCTCTTCCTCTTCGTCCTGGAACTGTCTTCTTTTAGTTTATACACGGACTCGGGTTATCGCGCTTCACGCTCTGCTCGACGAGAATCGAAGTCGAGCCACCACGAATGGAGGTGTATTTCCAAGCAAACCCTTCTACAACAGTATAACTATTACTATACTTTTCCTTTTCTCTCTCTCTCTCTCTCACACTCATTTTTCTCTTTCTATATCTATTTATCTCTCTTTATTATACATATTTAGTTTGGGGAAAAAGAAATGCCCGTATTGTTTTTACGTTTGTTGCAATTCTTATTTTCACTACAGTCATTTGGGCGAAAGAAAAAATAATATAGGGATTTGTTTTTTACCCTGAAAGTAATATATACGTATTATGTATCCTTTCCTTTTTACAGATTTCAACATTGTTTCTTGTGTAATTATTTTTTACGTCCTTGCTAACGAAGACGATCATTTTAATCAGACAATATTATCTTTACCTATTTCTTTATTTCCTATTATTTTCTTTTTTGTTATTTTAGTATTGGTATTAATCGAAATGCAGTCGAAAGATCAGGGTACCCGTAGTAGATATTGATTACATATATACATAGGTAATATTGAGGGAAGATCAAAGTTTCTTCAACTAATGTATTCTCCTCAAGGCTTACTTTGACTGCTCTCACTACAGGCAAGATCCTAGAGCTTTCGCAACGGTGTTACGATCGATTATACGTCTACTATATATATGTTAGGTAGACTAGATAATATAGTAGATATAAGATACCAAGCTTATCTTTATTGTGTGCCATTACGTAGACTATATTATTTACAAGATATATGAAATCATTGAAATAATTATTCTGTCTTAATTTGAAGAAAAATACATTTTGATAATATTCTTGATAAATCATACGATGCTTATTTTCTCGATATCGAATTATCCAAGGATAACTCTTACACGACATTATCGTACTTAAATATATACGTATAAGGATACAAAAAAAAATAAACTTATAAAATTATATTTAAGCGATAAGGTAAATGTGTGAATCAGTCCGGATATCTGTTGTAAAGCAAACAACGCTAGTTACACTTGGTAGTTTCATGCACGTTGCTTGTAGGGAGAAACCAGTAACAGATACAATGCTTTCATATTATATTTATATGTGTGTATATTCTATGTGTGTATGCGTATGTGCGTTTACGCAAACAAATTTCTGAATAACGCCAACGTAGATCTTTAATTTCAACATATTTTATCATACTGTGACTTATTGTTTAACTTTAACAAAGCACAACGATTATTCGAATTGATGAAAAGCATTGAAAGATTATCAACTCTTTGTTTAAAGTAGAAGTGGGGTTGTTCGTCAGGGACGAATGATCCTAGGTAAATCCGATTTTACGATTGGGTGCCATCGCCCTTCTAAACGATAATTGCACGTTCTCGCCAATGGAATAGATATCCTTTAACGATACGAATTACGGGAGAATGTAAATCGATTCTTCTTCAATTGATTCGAGTACTTAATTAAGAGGGATTGTGTGTCGTCGTTGTAAGGATGGTAAAACGATAGGCTAGGCGAGAGTAATACTTTATGAGTTTTAGGATAGAAATAATCCGTAGAATAGTTTTTTACTTGATAATATCTTTTTATAAAAGTTTAAATAATTATTTCTCTTTTTTTGTTCTTCTTATTACACTTTTTATCAAATTCTTTATTGGATCGTGTAGTATAGTATATATATGTATGTATTATATATTAATTTAAGTCATTGATTCCTAAATATTCCTAAATTTTTACAATCCTCGGTGTTATTGTTAAATCCACATTTTTCCAAGGTACCCTATGTCAAATTCTAACAAGTATACCTTTGCAAAATAACCAATAATTGTTAGATGATAATAATAAATAAAACACATTTCAGATTGTAGTAAAATTTATTAAACGATATTTAATTGATTATAATTAATGAAATAGATATGCCTTATAATAGTCGTCGTACATTTTCTCAAATCATGGAATTAAACACAGTCATTCACGTTACCTTCTTCGTATTCATTTTCGCGTGATAATTTATCGCAATAACTGCTGATAACTTAGCTTCGCACTTATAAGGAATAGCAAATGGGAGGAATTAATATTATGAAAATTGTATAATATTTCGCGTGAACGAATCGCATCTCTACAGGGTGACACGGAAACACGTATTTTAGGAACCTCTATGCTAATAATAAGTATTATATTATATCAACTTATGTTAATATAAAACTAGAAGTATATATATGAAAATAAATGCCAATTCATGTATTACTAATATCGTGCGAATGACTTTGGAATGAAGGAATGATGTTTAATGGTTTTTTTTTTCTTCTTTTTCTTCACAACCGATCGCATTGACATTCGCATAAGATGAAATCGTTCGCTATTATGAAATTTCCTGATTACGAGATGCTCTAAGAAACATATATATATATATATATATGGTGTTTGCAGCAACGTGTACTTACGAATGCATAGAATTTTTTCGACAAACATAGCAGAAAGTGTCGAAGTTTTCTGCGTCCACACGTGTATGCGTGTTACGAAGGAGTTTGCAATACGATGCACTCGACAAGATTTTTCACGTCCGATCATTTTTTTTTTTTTTGCTAATTTAACTACTAAAAGATTTAGAAAGAGAGAGGTGATTTTATTTCGTCTTGGTTTCGCGAGAGATTGATCGATTAATTAAAAATAACGAAAATAATAGGATAAAGAACGGTACATTTAGATACACATAGTAAACGTAGTCTACGCGAATATGTAAAGAAGTATTTCTTTTAAATAAATAAATGCAACCACTCGACATTATATTCCTCGTGTCTTTTAAAGTGTGACGTTGTTGCTTCGAGGGTTTCTAGGTTCTCTCACGCGGCGTGTCATGACTGTTTAGTCATATATCTTTTCTATCTACTTTCTTGCTAACCATAAATGGATATAAATTCAAGCTACGGGTTTGAAGTCGTCCCCTTACGATGCTACCGTTCCCTATGGTCTCGTAGTTACCTCCGAGGGATTATATCGCGAAAAGCTTCCGTGTACTGTCGAAAAGTTTCATGGAAAATGGACGGACCATACTGCTTCTCTAACGGGAGTTATCTATGTATGTATTTATGTATATATGTTCGTGCCAATCCGTATATATAAATATATGTATATATGTATACATTAGCTTATTCGTTACACTCAAAATATATGTGCGTTTATTTCAAGCTAAAAATAATGGATTTATTTTTCCCCTAGTTAATATATTTCGGGATGATTATAATATCGCCTAGACACGTTCTATCAAACCATGAAATTTTCCATCGATCGAATATCCACGTAAAACATATTATTTTTTCCTTTAGACGTTAATCGAAAAGTTACGTGGACCCTTTGTATTACATGAAATACCAAACGTGTTTACGTTATCAAAGCTTGCAACATTTGTCACAGCCAGTATTCTCACTGCTCTCCCACTCCTTTTAGTAATCTCGAAAGAAATATTTTGTTCGAGTTCGAACGACACGTACTGTAATCTAACGATTAAAATCCGAACCCATACGTTTTCAACATAGTTGATGATGAACATTGAGAAACGAGATACGGACAATAAAAATATAATCTCGATAGATTATATTCTTAGATGAGAAATCGTAAGCGATTTTTTTTCACGGTCATGAGATATTTCTTCTTTTTTTTTTTTTTTTTTCTTACATAGAACAGAAAAGAGAAAAAGAGGTGAAATACGTTTGACACAAAGTGTTGTTTTCAGTAAGAAAGCTTCTCCCGTGTACGATGAGTTTAGCTTATGTATATAGGTGTGTGTATATAAGTATGTATGATATATGTATATATGTATGTACATCTGTACACAAAAGCATAGACTCGCAACAAAGAAGTTACCGGTGGTTCTTTACCTGATGAAATTGCGTAAGCAAGTACATAGAGAGCTCGTCCCTCGGCTAGTGATGCAATAATTTAACACCGGACTAAGATCTCTACGTCGATATCGAGCCGTCGTAGTTGTATGTTTTATTTACTTACTTGCATGCATACGTAGGATAGATACATACGTACATACATACAACATATGGAAGAAGAAGAAGAAGAAGAAGAAGACAAGAGTCGTATTTTCGTCATCAAACATCATACAGTTTTAAAGAAGAACTACAAAATGCATAGCAACGTACCGATATCAATGATAAAGAAAATGAGAAATGGTTAAGAATAATCTCACGAGAATCCTATAATGATATTTCTCGATAAGAAAGTTTACGTCCTTTCGCGAATAAAACTGGAGAAGTAAGAGGATGAGGTGAGGAGAAGGTAGTGAATCTCGGATTTTTCGAGTGGGTTGAAATCACGCGATAACGTCACCACCACGTACGAGTTCCGTGTTCCTCTTCGCTGATGAGGAAACATCGAGAATGAAAGAGGAACGAAAACGACAAACATATACACAAAAATAGACAAAAAGGAAGTAAAAAATATATTAAAAAGAAAAAAAAAGAAGAAGAATAGAAAGAAAAGTAGAATTTTCGGAGTGGCAGGCGGGAAACGACGAACGTGGCCGAGAATACGAGCGCGTCCTGGCGTCAGAGTCACAACGCCTATCTCTCTCTCTTTCCCTCTCTCTTTCTCTCTTTCTATTCCTCTCTCTACCCTCACACCCCTCTCACCCTTTCCCCCTATACTTGCTCTCTCCCTCATCCTCTTCCTCTCTTTCTCTTTTTTACCTCTTTCGTTCTCTCTTCGGTACATTCTCGACGCCCACAACGAAGAGGAACGACGCATGCGCTGTCAGGTTTCTCGTTGCTTTCCACCTTATCGTTCGTTCTCCCTCACGTTCACGGATACGCCCCTGACTTTTGTACTAGCAGCCCCTTTTGCCTGTCTCCTCTCTTCCCTGGTAAGAGGAGGAACTGAGCGAGGCATTTTTCGATTCATAAGGGTGCATAGATGATGCGGGTCGACGACACATTTTCAAACGACGAGGAAACCTCGCTGAGACCGAAAACCCCTTCCTCCTTCTACTCTTCCTCCACCACCATCTCCTCCTCCTCCTTGCTAGGTTGGATCCCTCGAATGCTAACCCAATACGCGAATACGGCCCTGTCGAGCGCGTAAACATAATCTTCCACTCTTCCTCTCCTCTGTTCTCTCTCTTTCTCTCTTTTTTTTCACTCTCACCCTCTCTCTTTTCCACTCATACTCTCTTTACTGCCCCTCCTTACACGCACCAATTTTCCAATTGATAAGGGTGCATAGCTGATAGTACCGACCCAACCCTATCCCTCTTTTACTGTCATATTTTTTTTTCTCTTTTTTCTATTTTTTTTTTTTTTTAATACCTTTTTTTCCCTCCTATCTCTCCCTTTAGCAAATATACACACGCAGTCGACCGTCGAAATAATATTTTCGACTCGCTCGTCGTCCTGTGCATTCCCAGAACGAAAAAGGGTGAAGGAAGAAGCAGTCAGGCCAGGCAATTTAAAAGGAAATTCTCGTATATGCGCTAGGTAGAGCACGCTCGGGAATAGTTCACGCCGATCGATCGATTCGTGACTCGATGGTTTTTTAAATCTTTCTTATCGATCCGGGGATCGCAGTGGACACGCATAAAAGCGCGTCGAGGGGTGGTGGGGTGGAGTGGGGCGGGGAGTAAGAGGAAGGGAGAGAACTCGTTTCTGATCGGAGTACCACCACACAACACAACACAACACAACACGACTGTGTGCTGTGTGCAGGCATTACGTAAAATTAACACTCCTTGCACCAAAACTTACTTTCTCGTCGTGATTTCGGAAGAGGAAGGAACAAGAAAGCAAGACGTTTTTAAAGTTACCTCATAATTGTTTATTTGTTTGTTCTTTCGTTCGTTCGTAAGGCGACCTCCTTTTTAATTTTATTTTATGTTTTATTATCGTCATCGATATATATATATATATATATATGACATGTACGTACACATACATGCATACTTTATTCTTATTTGTTCGATAGAACCGTGTACAGAGATCAACATGATTCTGGCAAACTCCAATTCAACTCTTTGATGACGATCGCATGGAATGGCCTCTCGTGTGTACGCTCCGATACTCGACGCATGACGCATATGACAGCTGTGTCGCGACGTTGCCACGCGTTGACTTATGCTCCTCACCGTCATATTCGAGAGATGTGTCAAACTCGAAAATGTTCGTATCAGGTCTCGGGAACTCCGAGACGAAAGAGGAAAGAGAAACGAGAGAGAGAGAGAGAAAGAGAAAGAGAGAGAATGATCTATACCTTTTCTTCTACATATTTACATATATATATATATGTATATATCTTTTTCAATTTTGTTTCCTTTTTTTTTTACTTCCACTCGTTCCGAATATCATCGTAGTCGTCGTCGTCGTTGTTTCGTAGTCACTCATTAGAGAAGGTCTCTTTGCACGACGACCTCGTACGAATTCCGTTTTAAAAATTCGTTCTATCTCTTTTTATCTCTATTAGCACGAACTTTATCTATCTATTTATCTATCTTTCTTTCGCGTAACGACGACGCGCAAGAAGAATCACTTAGCAAGTGAGGGTAGCAACGTAACTTGGTATTGTGTAAGCATCGTGTGATCCGTTTGACAATCGTCAGGTACGTAACGATCATTTAGGAGTTACCACTCTTATTCTTCAAATAACGTAAAAGAAATAAGGGTTTGGGAGGGAGAAATGTAAGAAGGGGAAGATAGAGAGACCTTAAAATAAAGAACGTGGAAATTCGATACGCGTCGTTAAAACGACATCGACCGGTTAATGTATGGTATAGTTTGTTCAAAAAAAAAATCCTCTTTCGTTTTCGAGGATGGAAAACGGGAGAAAGAGGATGAGGAAGAGAAAGAGAGAGAAAGAGAAGGAAGGAGAAGTAGGTAATGTCCAGAAAGCCACCAGAACGAGGGTCTTGTCGATCTGGAATTCCCCTTCAGTCCTGTTTCTGTCTCTCTCTTTCTCTTTCAGGTTCTCTCTCGGGTTCTCTCTCGGGTTCTCTCTCGGGTTCTCTCTCGGGTTCTCTAGCCCTCTAGCAGGTCTGAAGCCTAGCTCGCTGGAATTTCGAAGTAGCGAGTACGCACGCGCTGCTGCTGAACCGACCGTCCTCGGCTCGTAACATGAAAAACGTAACGCGCTCCTATCTCGTTACCATTTTACGTGAACTCTTTCCTTCGTTTTCCTTCCTCTGTTCCTCTCTCTCTCTCTCTCTCTTTATCTATCTCTTTGCCTTTCTCTCTTTATACTTTTCGACATGTTTTAGAAGGAAATGCGTAACACCGTTCGACGTTAAAGCACGCGTTTACGCTTTGCGGATATTCAGCCTTGTAGAAAATATGAGGCATACGAACGAATGTAATACTTATGTATATATATGTATATACATACGCATATATACGTATATAGTACGGCGGGTTGTTGGATAGCAGGACTTCAGAGTGTTTACTTAGCCGCTCAGGGCTGTGTCAGTCGGGGAGTCAGCACACGATCGTCGAGTGAAAACCGCGTGGGCGCGGCCTTTTCTCTCTCCCGAGGAAGAAGGGATCTCTCCCTTCTTCTCTGAGAGTTTCTCTTGCCAACTATCTCTTTCCTTCTCACCATAGGACCTAACGCTTTTTTATTCGAAGGTCCCTTCGTGTGCTCGTCGCGGCTTCGCATCAGCACTCCCTCGCTTTAGGGTCGCCCCTATCTTCCTTCCTCTATCCGCCCTCCTCTCTAATATTAACTCCCTTCTCTTCACTTCTCTTCTCTTCTCTTCGTTTCCCTCCTCAACATCTTCTCCCTCTCCAATCCCTCTCTAACTCTCTCTCTCTCTATCTATCTATCCATCTATCTATCTATCTATCTATCTATCTTTCTCATAAGGTCTCAGGGATGTAGTCATCCCAAGAGCATCCGTGGGAATCTTCTAAGAGAATTTCAAAGGAGAGGAGGGTTCCCTTCCTTCCTAGTCAAGCAGCTTTCGTCATGAGACACCAAAGTAAGGACGATGATCGAACGAACGAACGAACGGAGCTATTGGATGTAGGCGTCTCATGCTGCTGGCTGCTGCTGCTTTTCTCCTGTTACTTGATCACTTTGTTCGTTGAAAATAGTAGTAGTAATATACTCTCTTAGACCCACGTCATGTTTCTATATATTATTATTATATGACACCTCGAAAGAAAAGCTCGTCCCTAATCTCTTTCTGTTATTTTTCTCTCTCTCTCTCTTTTTTCTTTTTTATTTAAAAATAATCGAGGGGGAAACATAATTTATGTATATGCGAAGTGAATATGTTCATAGGAGAAAGTATACGATTTCAGAAGCTACGCGCATTTGTTGTTTCCCTTCTTGTAAGAAAGTCGTTAACGCACGATCACCAAAGAACGAAGAAAACGCGCACGATTGTATGCGTGTGTGTGTTTGTGCATTGGCAAGAAAGTCACGCGCTCGAGCGCACTCCTCCGCTGTCACATCGATCCACTTAATCGAATAAGCTCAAAACTGCTCGACAAAAAAAGAGAGAAGATGCATCTATCTCGTGCATTTAACTTTGCTAAGCTTTTTAGAAAAAGTACACGAGCCCTATACTTATACATATATATATTACAAGAAAAAGAAATTAATTTAACAAATGAAAATATCCTCTATAGAACATGAAATTGGTTAATTATGCCAATCGATTCGAAGAGAATAGTAAAAAAAAAACTAAAAGCGTGCATGCATTAATTAATAAAAAAAAAAGATCTCGTTTGGAAGAACAAGAAAGAAAGAAAGAAAGAGAGAGAGAGAGAGAGAGAAAAAGATGTGTTGATAAAAACGGAGGGATAAAGGAGTGGGGCAGTGCAAACGAGGAGAGAAAGGAAAAACCCAGGGCACCTTGCGTCGTTAATCGCGTCCCTGAGGTAGCTTTCGCCCCCACCAAGTGACCGAATGCCCCTTCCATCATACGCTCTGTACAATCCCCTCCAACCTCTCTTCCCGTAGATTTCCTTCTATATTCTCCCTTATATTCTACCGAGTCGTGGTCGACTCAGTTGGTCGCGCGACGCCGTCGGTGGCGGTTGTCTTATTTCTGTTGTTGGCGTGCTTTGCTGACAAATTTGCACGCGCGCGCGTGTGTGGAAAGTGTCACCGAGAAAACGCCTGTAGGTAGTAGTAGGTAGTATCGTTGTCGCGTGCATGCGTGCGTTCGCGCGGATCGTGCGTGAGTGTGTGTGTATATCTGGTTATATTGAAGTTATATAGAACGTATATATATATATATATAATTTACACGTAGTATACGTATGTGAGTCTACTATTATAGCAGCGACAAAAAGCAGCGACACATTTCAGCTGAGCTGAGCTGCATATATATATATATACACATACACACACATACGCGTATATCGTTCGCCTTCATCCATCCAAGTATATCCATCCATCCACCTACACTATTACTATTACTACTATCTACTACTACACTAGGAAACGCGCGCACACCACAGTGATAGTGTATATATCATCATCTTCACCATCGTCGACGTCGACGTCGTCGTCGTCGTCGTCGTCGTCGTCGTC